>JAZBGW010000544.1:5937-23915 GCA_037464815.1 Mylabris variabilis | reverse complement strand
TACCCTTGATAATAGTTTAATACATTCAAAAACTAAAAACTTGTACTAGCTCCGAGTGTCATATAACACGGTTTCATACAATACGGTATTTTCTAAGAACCTACGGCGTTATAAGAGGATTACCTGCACGTTTATTGTTATAGGAGAGTTTCCGTACTTTGTTACAATGAAAACATGTTCAAGCTTGTCGTGCTATTCAGGAATTTCCGTAATTTTCATAATGTATAAGAGTGAACCGTGTTGTAGAATGGTCACTTGTTATTTCTCGTTTTTTCTTCTATAATTAATTTGTTATGATTTACTGCTATCAATTTTTGAGATTTTGATTTTCTCAAAATTTTGAGTTTTGCAGTGTTCGACTAAAAACTACACACATCAGAAACTATTATTATTGAAAGTTTAAAATTTCGAATTTAAATGGTTCAAACAATGCATATTTTGATGAGTCTTATTGTTTTTGCTAATTTTTCAACGTTGAGGTGAAATAAATTTTTCTTTCAGGCAACCTTCAAATTGCAAATATGACTTATTTTAAATAGAATACCACATGGTTCCTTACATTGTTAAATAGAGAAATTGTATAGAACTATTTAACATTCTCTGTATTTTTTTCTAAATTTTCAATTTTTAAATTTATTGTAAATTTGTCCTAGTTGAAGAATGATTATGATTAATGATTACACATCTAATAACATTTGTTAAAACGTGCTATTTATAATAAACAAAATTCATGAGTGATTTTTCCAAAGTTTTTTTTTTATTTAAAATAAGAGAGTAGGGTGCTTATCCACCCTCTGTAACGTAAATATTTTCCAAAAAGACTTCAAATTGCCACAACGTTTGCAATGAAAATTTCACAAACTTCCATCAATTAGAATTTCTTATACATATAAAATGGTAAATCACCCGGTATAAATGCAATTAAAATTAAATTAATTTGAATTTGTTGTAACGTTGATTATTTCAACTTTCACAAAATACTGAATTTTAATTTTAAATAATAATTAGTGAATTTTTAAATGAACCGCCAAAAAGTTCAACAATACATCTGTCAAAATCCACCAACAAATCAACCGTTCTGTTTTAAAAATAATCTAATTACAAATTAATTTATTAAGCAATTAATTAGTGATTAATTACTATCAATTTTATAGATTCTTATCCGATAATTATTCAATTAAAATTATTTTGTTCTATAATCGTGGCCAACTGTTATTTTTGGTTATTGTTTTTTTAACAAACAAATGAAATTTTCAACTCATATAAACTCACCGTGGTAGTGGGTGTTAAAAGCACCCCATTGCCCATTGTTGTTAGGAAATCAGCTGTTGACGACATTTGGGAATTCTGGCTATCATTACTAAAATCCGAATTATTTGACATGCCATCGCTTAATTCCAACTTCATTATTTCTTTATTAAATTACAATAATAATAATAATAACAATTAATAATAATAATAATAATAATGGATAACAACGATTCGAAACGATCACGTTTTGTTATAATCACGCCGACTAGATTTTGATAGTGAGAGTCTTTTTTCTTTCTTTATTTTGTTAACAGTGATATAACACAACCTTGGTCGGTTTATTCAAAAGAAACAAAAAACAAAACAACAAGAATTGTGTGTTATTGTGCGCGGTTATATCACCACCATCAACAACAACATCGGCCAGGTAGGTAAACAGACACTTGTTACAACAAGACTTTTATGACAAACACGGTTACAGTTACGTATGGTAATTGTGTTTGAAATTAGTGGTTGTGACGGCGACGACGGCAGTGGCGCCTACAGAATCACTTCGACGACGACGATAACAACAACAACAATAAAACGACAACAATGTAGAGAAAAACGCACACCGGATGAGTCATCCACTAACACATACACAAATGAACGTAGGGAAACCCTTTCTCGGAACCACTGACTTGGTGTGATGTCAGAACTAAAAATATCCAATGACTAACTTGTTTCAATTGACCAATTGAATTGTTGGAATTTTGCGAATTGTTACGATCCGATCCGATTTGTTCGATTCGTGACGTGGTCTCTACTGTTTTTCGTAGAAATGCTGATGACTCATACAACTGTCACAGGTTGCTGGATTTATGTTGTAGGAGGGAGGTGGTAGTTGTACGTCGAGATGAAGAGATCGGACATTAATTTTTTTTTCCGTTTGTTGTTCTTATTTATTGTAAAATTCGACCGGAAATCAAGCCGCATACTTTGATAACAACAAAAATGACTCATACAGTTTATATATAACGCGAAATTTTAATAAATTTTTTTATCTTACTTATATTACTCTTAATTTTGTTGAATACTATTTTTTTGTAAATTTTTGGCCCAACATTTTACAAAGTGGTTCATTTTCGATAGTACCTATTTAAGATTTCAATAAGCAGTGATAGGGCAAATTAATTGATGATCATGTTGGCATTGGAATGAACAAGGAAAGACTGATGGAGGTGTTGCATGGTTTTGGTGGCTTTGCAGCTCCACCAAATGTAGAACAAAATGTCCTTAATCACTCTCAAATTGGCAAAAACAGAAACATGGGGAGGTTGATCTAGCTGTTAAAACCCGTTTAATTATCCGTTGTTTATATTCGATTTTATCTCGGATCCGAGATAATTTCGTCTTTACATTATCCGAGTCAGTTGCATGTGTATGCAGGCGCTAACATTTGAAAATCGTTGATATCATAGATGAGTTGATACTAAAAGACACCAAAAAACCACACCACCGTCAGGCTTTCAATTTGTGTATAACCTCAAATTTTCAAGAAAACATACAGCGCATGACACTTTTTGGCAAATCGAATGGAATCTCGGGTGAAATTCGAGACTGTTATATTCTGCAAAAATCGGATGAAAACTTGAAAGCTTTCTCGGATCAGAAATCAAATGATATATAGACATAAATTTGTAGTTTTATTTGCTCGAAACAAAAAACTCGGATGTAAACTCGGATAGTGTAATGTGGGCTTTAAATAGTGGTGATGGAGGTAGTGGCAAAGCTGATGGTGCTAGTGATAGGCTTGAGTGACGAGGATGTTTCACTTATACAAAGGACAATGAATTAAGTCTCTTCAATAAATTTAAAAATGAGATAGGAGATATACAAGTGGGGATAGATGTCGCAACGAAGAGTCTCTCCTGTGAATTGAAAAAAAAAATTCATTTTAATTATGGACTACTGCATTTTTATCAGTAAATTTAATAAAAGAGGAAGAAAAGAATATGTTAAGAATTCGAAAAATTATTTGACCATAAAGTTATTTGATAAATGAAAATAACAATCATTTCATAGTATTACGTCTATATTAAATAAAATGGTTCAGTTTTTACATTTAGGATTTGTTTTTTATGAAATTCACCCTTATATGGTAATTTATGAAAAATAACTAACGAACTATACAGATGGGGCAGATTATCTAGGTACATTTGTAAAATATCGGTCCCTCTGTACCACTTGCACATGAGTTAAAGAGATAGAGACATTAAAATGGTGGCCACTAATACTATACACCCTGAGGCCCTCAACCAAACAAACCATTTTCTTTTATTCACGGTATAAGAATTGCTATAGAAATATCTCCTTATAAATGCATCAGATAAAGACGGGACTATTCTCAATATATTTGTAAGAGAGTAGGACCATTTAGTCAAAAATTTTACCTCTAGCCCTGTGCTATAAGCTCATTTCTTAAATATCTTGTAACTCAAAGAAACTATCTATAGCTACGAATAACGGCATCTTGAGATTAGAGCCTTCTTTATCTGATGCATTTGTTGAGGAATGTTTCATGTGCCCATGAAAAAGATGCCAAATCTTAAACGTTTATTTGTTCATTGCAAAAACTGAAATCGGTAAACTTTTTGGTGTGTTTGATCAAAAGACTATGACAATGCTATCACTTCTAATTTTTAGACAACCTACTTTTTCTCCATCTCTTTCTGACTTATATGCAAGTGAAACAGATGGGTGGGCTCGATATTTCCCAGCGGTACAGGGTGTACAATGCTATTTCATCTCAAAGTTGATTTTACCTTTGCGTACATAGGACCATAGCTTGGTTCAGCCGCTTGTTTTTTCATTGAAAACTGTCAACTGTAGTAAAATATGAACTAAGCTACGACCCTACATAACAAATACATGGCCAACTGAGAGGTGAAATAGCGTTGTACAGTCTGTACCTATTTCATTGACCAGTGCTATATAGTTCTAAAGACAACTCGTATTATTTACCGGGCGAATGGGTTAATACCTATTTCAAGAAGTTGTAGTGTGGTCCCTAGAGAGTATTTAGCAAAATTAGAACCTCGTAGCTCATTTGGAAATCAATCAAAAATCGCTTAGGATTGATAAATATACCAATCATTTCTCAAATAAACAACAAAGAAACCGAGGCTCTTTTAACATTGTTTCTAGATTGAATTGCCAATAGTGTATAAATTGTGCAATAAAACAAACTGAAGATACTAATTTATTCTTGAGATCTTCAAGCAATAAACTGTATTATATTCTATACATATCTAAAATTACGTGTATAATATAAGCTACCAGAGCACATAAAACTGTTGAAGACTTGTCAACATTTTTTGATTATTTATTTGTTAAAGTCAAATAATTTCGAGTAATAAAATGTGACATCTTTAAATATAGATCTTTCCACTCAATTTTCTTTGTCTTGTCGTTTCCTTTTTGGTAAATTCACTATTGTTAAACATATGTGTATTAAAGAGAGAGATAAATGTAAGAAGGTATAACGAGATACAGTTGAAGTCATTTCAGTAATTTCGCATAATAATCCGTTTAAAACAAAGATAAAACATCATGTTTTTTGTGTATTTGTGTGTACTCTATAGTATATGTGTTAAGTATAATGATAGTAAATATGAAATAAGAATAAATAATAAAAAGAAACACGTGCGCTACAACAAAGAAAATGTGGGAAATGTCAAGTGTTCTTTGTTGAAATTTATTTATTATCATTACTACTATCATTTACTTAAACAATATTCTATAGGTATCTATTTAATGGATTTAATCGAATTTACGCAATTGTAATATTACTTAAACATAACAATTAGCGTCTAAATCCGTTTACACACCTAGTTTCGGTCGGTCTTTCTTTCTTACTATTTATTTGCTTTAAAACCGATAAGATTGCAGCTATTTAAATGTAGGAAAATAGTTGCTTTTGCCAACTGCGTCATATCTATTGTACGGATAATAAAACATGTTAACACACATCACTAATTGTAAGACTTGTTTGTTTTCCTTTGCGTTTTTGTTGTTGTAATTTTTATTTTCCATTGCATGTACTCTAAAATAATATATGTGCAGTTAACATCTGTACACTTTCTTATAGTTAATTTACTGACAAGTGTGTTTTAATTCTATATTAAGTTGAACAAGGTTAAAATAGTTTATTTTATCTAATCATTGTTGGGAAAAAAGAGTGGAAAACAAAGAGAATCGAAACACAATTATTAAAAATGTGTAACAACAATGACATTAGCCTATAGTTGTTTTAACCATTTTAAGATAAATTCAATGATCTTTCACGATACTTCAAACAAAACAATTGTTCATTTACTAGAATAATTAAATGATAGACAGAATTACGATAAGTATCAATGAAACAATAACTAAAACAAAAATGGCATATGATGATAATTTTTTTTATTAAATATAAAGTGGGCTCTTTATATGGCTAAACAAACATATTAAATATATGTATGTATATATACATCTATAAATTTGTAAATTAAAGGCAAAAACAATTAAAGAAACAGGAATAAATAAATTTTAAAGAAAAAGGTATACGGTCATCTGGTATAGTCGAATCTTACTCAATCTCTAATGGGAACTCCTCAACCTCTTTACACATCGAATTGAATTGCTCTGCCCATCGCTCGGCTGCCTGCTCCTATCAAGAAAAAAAAACAAATGTGTTAACATACCGATATGGCAACAGCTAAACGTTACAAAGAGAGCAAAATGAACAAATAGACCGACCTTACAATATACACACTGTTCTTTCTGAAACACAGTATAGACATGGAAAATTTAATATCGCTTTGTAGACTATGTTTTTCTTCAACTAGCAGAATTGTTTAAATTGTTAATTAATTAAATTTGTTATTAGAGTTGGCGTTGAAACTGTCAAAGCATGTCTTGGATTGAACCACCATGACAAACGTCACATTTAATGACAATTGTAATATAGATTTTCTCTACTTAATTCATGTTTTTAATAAATTTTTCGTATTTCACAAGGCAAAACGCAGAACGATTTAACAGCGCAAGCCTTGTTAAGCAGAAAATGAGATTATATTTAGGTATGTCGCCCAACTAGTGGAAGTGTCTAAAGTTACACCGAATTGTTTCTGACTGTAAAATTTAAATTGAATCAAATTAATTTTTAAAGTTATTCCGGTTCAATAATAAAAGCCATTGTGTCAATTCTTAAATAAATGAAAATTGAATTTTGGTATCCAAAATTATTTTAGTTAAAACTTTTAAACGTCGTAACTTTAAATGCCACAAATAACTGTATCAATTCAAAAAGACCTACGGCTTCAGTTCTAGCGCCAACTCTAATAACCAATTTAATGGATCGCTCGACATATGACACGAAAGACAAGTGTTTCTAGCTCGGATCGCCACTCCAGTAGACAGGATGTTTATTTTAAAAGTGGTCAATTCTTATGAAACTCCTACTAGCCGGCGAGCGGTTCGAAAAATATTTCAAGGATTTGGGGGAGGGTGGGGGATGGAAACCCATTTAGCAAAATTAGAACCTCGTCGCTCATTTGAAAGTTGGTGAAAAAACGCTCGTTTCTGACAATGTCACAATTTACAAAAACGAGCAAAACACGCAAAACGACTAAGAATCACTCGAAGGCCCTCTCAACATTGATCTTTTTTCGTTTTCGCCATTTTATTGTGGTAATGTGTCGCATTTTCTCTAGAATGCAATGAAGAAAAATTAAAAAACTCGCTGTTGGGGGGTATATGAGTCATTCTTAGTTGTTTTGCGTGCTTTGCTAGTTTCTGAATATTGTCAGAAACGATCGTTTTTTGACCAACCTCTAAATAAGCTACGAGGTTCTAATTTTGCTGAAATGATGAGTATCTAGACCGGACTGGACCAGTTTAGCCTCGGCGGAGATTTTTAATTACATATACAGCGTCTTTTTTTTTAATGTCGTCAATTCTTATGAAAATCTTATTAGTTAGCGAGCGATTCGGAAAATATTTTAAGTATTTGTAGGAGAAAAATTTAGCAAAATTAGATCTTCGTGACTCATTTCGAAGTTGCTCGAAAAACGATCGTTTTGGACAATGTCGCAATTTTCAAAAACTAGTAAAGCACGTAAAACGACTAAGAATGAGTCGTAGATTCTCCCAACAGTGACTTTTTTCGTTTTTCTTCATTGCATTCTATAGAAAACATTTCCACCAATTTCAGAATAATATGAAGAAAAACGAAAAAAATCAATGTTGGAAGGACCCACGAGTCATTCTGTGTGTTTAGTTTGTTTTTGAAAATCGCGACATCGTCAGAAACGAGCGTCTTTTGACCAACTTCCGAATGAGCTACGAGGTTCTAATTTTGCTAAAATGATCTCTAGACACCCTCCTATAGATCCTTGAAATATTTTTCAAAACGTTCGCTAATTAATAAAAGTTTCATAAGGATTGACCACTTAAAAAAAACACCCTATACGTAAGTTTCGTTTTTTTCTTCCAGGTTTCACATTTGAATCAGAAACCAGTTAATTTGAAGCGAGTAATTTTTACCCTCAGCGTTTTTAGTACTAATTGCCAACGTAGTAGAGAATATTGGAAGCTCGTTCTCCTATCCAATACGACCCTAAATATAAATGTTTCTGTAGAACATCAAGACAGATTACCTCTTTTTTAGTTCGCACATCTTTACGTCTTTTCTTCGGTTTTTCATCATCATCAGTTAACATCCATTTAACTTTACGCTTCTTAATCGTCATATTATCCTGTATTAAAACAATAATTACTGAATTTCAAATGCGATAATTTGTGGAACTAATTACCTTCTTGTCTTTATCATCGTGAATTTCTTCAAATAAACCACCACCATCTACACTTTCTGCATCACTCTTACCATCATAATCATTATCGTCTCCGTCATTTTTATCATCATCATCATCATCATCACCACTGATCACTTTATTTGGTGGATCTTCGTTTGCTTCTTCATCATCGTTATCTTCAATACGTGTCCGTTTCTTTTTAACCCCGTATTTCTTATCGTTGACACTGATCGATAAGCGATAAGGATGATCATCTTTATTAACCTTATCATTGTCAATATTACTGTTATCGTATGATTCTTTTGTTGTCTCAAAACCGAAATATGTTTTTACCTCATTATTATTATTATGACGATTATCTTCGATTTTATTTAAATTATTAACTATAGATATTTGTGAATTCTCCTTTGTATTCTCATTGAAATCAGCTAAAATTTGTCGTTTAATCGAATTGATTTTTGCCAACGGTGACCGTTTATCTTCATTAGCTTTAATTGGACTTAATTCATCAGCATCAAACAGTGAATATCTTGTTATAACACGTCGATTCTCTTTATTTTCACTATTATCCCCATAGTAATCATCTAATGTTTTTTGTATAGCCGGTGTGCCATATTTTCGTGGTGATCGTCGTAAAATCGGTGTTTGTACAATTGAATTTTGTTTATCTTTATTATCATTATCACCACTATTATAATGTGGCGTTGATGAATTTGCCAATTTCTCAATGATTGAATACTCTAATACTGGTTCTTGTGTTATACACGGTAATGCTGACTTCTTCACTTGTATCAAATGTGGATTACGTCGTATATTAATCTCATTAAATCGCCACGGTGTTAACACGTTATAGATCATAGTACTGTTAGCATTCGGTTGTACAATCGGTGATTGTGTTGGATTTTTCGTAAACATCAATTGTTGGTGTGGTTTCAATTTTATATTGCTAATTATATTAATTTTAGGTGTTCGATTCGCTTGTTCTTCCATTGGAATTTCTGACACTTCCTCGTAATCATCAAGAAAACCAAACGTTTCATCATTATCATTAGATGGTAGTTTTGATAATGATGTAAATGAATCTTTGTTTGATTCGGAAGATTGTTCAATATGTTGAATATTATTAGGTGATGATTTTGATGAAGTTGGCGATTTTTGATTATCAATTTTCTCAATTTTATCTTCTATAAATTGTATTTTTTTGAACATTTGTTCCTTGTTTAACTTCCTTCGGCTTACTCGTGTTCTTTTATCTTTGTCATTATTATTTACGTTTCTGTTTGTGTTAGTATTAGTAGTTTTTTTGTCAGGACTTTCGTGATTGATAATTTTCTCAATTTTGTTTTCTTTAATTTTTATTTTTTCGGACATATCTTCTTCTTTTACATTCCTTCGGTTTACTCGTGTTCTTTCACATTTTTCATCATTATTATCGGTATTATTATTAGTGTTAGTATCAGTAGTTATCTTTTCAGGGCTATGTTTTCTTGCCTTAATTTTCGACGCAACATTCTTCAATATATTTTCGATTGTTTTATTGTATTCATCATGACTGGAATCGTTCAATTTACGTTTTTTATGTCGTTTATGTCTTGTCTCTTCAGAATCTGAGTCAAACTCGTATAAATCATCTATTTTATTTTTCTTCTTCTTCTTCTCCTTCTTCGTTTTTTTCGTATCCTCCTCAATTTGTTGTTTATAGATAGGGATTTTTTCTATTGTTTTTTCCACGGGTTTTTCAATCGATTTTTCATTTGTCGATTCATCATGAAGACTTGGCGGTTCACAATAGTTCTTCTGCCGATTCCTCCTCAATTCCATTGTCGGTGTTTTAATATTCAATCGTTTCAGTACAACGTACGCTTCTTTAATGAGGATTTTTCCATTGTTGTGTTTTGTTTTTTCAATAGGTGGTGACAGTGATTTTTCCAATGGAATCGCCAAAGACGTACCATTTTTTATTTGTTTTTTAATACTACCAGTTTTTTTATTTCTCGATTTTGTACTCTTTTGAATTACTATCGACTTCTCATTAACCTTTAAAGAACTTCTTCCAGATTTCTTTTTGTTGTTGTTGTTCCCAATTTCGGGTGATTTAATTGTCGCTTCACAATCGCACAGACAATGCTTCTTTGATGTTCTGCGGCGTTTTTGGCGAGTTTTCATTGTTGATTTTCCGTATTTTTAACACTTAAATATCCAAAACTATCGAATTTTCAGTGTTTTAAAGCACAAGTGTAAACACACGACCGACAGCAACCGCCATTTGAATCTAGTAACATTTGTTGTTGTAATTTTGCCGGAATTAACAGCGGGCAATTCGAATCAGGCCATGTCATCGATTATAGATAACTTATAGCGCACAAATTTTAGTATTAAACCAAAAATTCACTGAAAACGTTTCAATTTAATTTAAATATTCATTAGAAATTATGTTAGAAAATGACGTAATTTTGGTTTTATTGGAATTAGTGGGAAAGTGTTGCCAACCATGGGCGCCTAATTTCACCTTGTTGTTTTTATGTCAAAATGTCATTCAATTGTCAGTGTATTTTGTTATTTTGAGCAATGTTCTCGAATATTTATTAACAAAAAAATCACCATTAATTAACTGTGTCTTAATTACAAAATCTTTATTAATAAATATGGGTAGTTATGGGAAAGCTATAATGACGGGTTTCATATGTCGTTTGTGTTCTGAACAGAAGAAGAAAGTGATACATTTGTATAGTGGTAAAGCCAAGAAGTTGTCGTTATTGAAGAAAATCAAATTATTACCGATTTCTGTAGGTCTCTATTAGATCCGATATTCTTGTTGTTGGTTAATAATCTATGTGTTTATAGATTGATAAATATGACAATCTACCAAAAACAGTGTGTGAACAATGCATTGAACGATTAGAAATCCAATATCATTTGGTACTTAAAATGCGTAAAAGTCATGCAATACAACGCAGTCATCGATTATTCCATGTATATTGCCAATATTTAGTTAATTATTAACCAAATTAGTTATATTTACCATTTGTATTCTTCCAGAGTAATGGTCGTTGTCCGGTTGAGTGTCCTTTGAACGGTACCACTGATCCAAATTGGGCAGAAATTGCCGCTGAAGACGTATAATTCACCTGTGATTAATTTAAAAAACAAATCGAAAAATTTAAAATTTGTTCGGTACAATTTTTGGTTTATTTAAAATATATTAATTAACATTCAATTGTTATGTATTTTTATAAAAATTAATAACTAGCAATTTTCTTATTTCAACGTATTTTCTTCTGTTATCATCAAATATATCACAATTATATGATTCTAAAGATATAAAACACGCCTAATATTTATTTACTAAAATCTAAAAGTATGTGGGCGTTGTTTTTAAATATTTAAAAATAGTTATATTAAAAAACATTGCGCTTTGTTTTGCCATAAGACTTGTTGAGGAAATTATTTACAATAGCAATTCTCTTTTAGTCTCCAAATTTTTATAAAATCTAATTATGTAATTAATTGTGAGATGAATTAGGACGAAAATGTATATGTTACAGAAAGTGGGATTTTTAACAATTCATATAAAAAAAATCACAATTTAGAGTATTTCTCTTATACACAACTATAAGCAAGGTGAGAACATCCGTATTTTAATATTTAGACGATCGAATTGTGCAAATATTACAACGTTAACAAGATTTTAAATATCCTTTACAGAAACAAAAACACTTTTTACACAATCAGTCGTTCAAAACAAAAAATTCTAAATTAATCACATTAAGTCATGATGATCTATAAATTAACGAAACTAAATTAAACGAAAATAACCCGAAATATTTTATAGTAGATGTGTGTGTGTGTGTGTAGAATAAATTAAATCTATCGATAAATTCGTTGCCACATTGATGATAATCCAGCAACGGCACTAGTAACTAAACCACCTGCCATGCTTGTAGCTTGTGTTGTTATCATTTGTGTTGATTGAACTGGTCCGGGTCCTGTTGAAATATCTTGGCAAGGTATATGCGGTACCTATAATTATTTTTTTTATATAGAACATTTTTTTATAATCAATCATGTGAAATAATTACAGTCTCCCATTCTTTATGGAAATTATCACCTTCATCTGTATCAGTATTTTCACCACTACCTTCTGCATCGTCATTTAGAGATTTCTCAAGGAAGTCTGCAGTTTTATCATCAACCTCTATTGGTCCGTGTCTGTTATTTTAATTATGTTATAAAAAATCAAATGTAAATATTGTGAACAAACCGTCCTAAATGTGGATTTCTTGTATCAATCAATTTCAATAAATTCGGTATAGTTTCACATGCCTTCAATGTTGATAAATCAATATTTTGTGTTGCACATAAGTATAAAATATTAGCATTTAAACGATTGACACGTCGTGTAAATTGTGGTTTTTTCATACAATTTCCACAAAAATCACTAGAAATTTATTTAAAAAAATACTCCACCTTTTAAACAATAATTACAATAATAATAAATGTTTTAACAAACCTATAAACCATTCGATATGGCAATCGAACATTTAAATAGAATGCTAAAACATGAATCAATTGAGCAGTATAAGTCAAAGCAGCACTTATTTTATAAGCTTGATTATGTTCTACTAAATCTGGATTGGGATTAACAGGAACAGCGTCCTCATTATGCGACACTATTGTAAAGAAACAAAAGAAAAGAACATTGTTAAATTATTTGTTTGAGAAATTGATAAGGCCGGAAACATGAAAGCAAAGCCAAATCAACCAAACAATCACACAAAAAAAGGTAGAAAACAAAAGCAAAATAAGTGCATATAGCTATATGTTGTTCCGGCCGTTAAAATCACAACTAACCCCAAATATTATAGAGCGAATAATTCCCTGAACCGGGTAGTGTTGGTTCAACAACTGAATATTGTAATTCGCCTGAATAATCGGTATATTCCCATCTATCTTTAATGTACATTGTATGCGATGCATCGGCTAACGCATTTATCATTTCAGATTCAGGTGATTCAATCTCACTAAAACAGAAATTTTTTGTTGTTAAATTAAGTATTGTAAAAAAAGTTTGTTACGTGTGTGTGTGTGTGTATCAATATGATCCAAAATGAAACAATAACCAATCTCCAAAACAACAAACAATAACACATAAAACAAACAAGAACAAAAATCAACATTTACATTTTCGGTTCGACTCGATTAATTGGGAAAACATATTTCAACTGGTTAATTCGTATTTTAACCATCCTTTTGATTTCATCATATCTATCGTTGAGTTTTGCCTGCAACTGTATAGTTTTTTCAATTTTATCAGCCGCCCCATACACCACCTTATTAACAACTTCATCATATTTATTTAATTTCCTTGTCGCCTCAGGTAGATCTTTTCGATATTTTTCTAATTCAGTTTTATATTTGATCCGTTTCTGTTTCTTCTCTTCTACAGCTAATTTAATAATTCGGTTCCTATCACGATATTGTCTAATCTTTGTTCGCTGTTAATAGAAAAACAAAAAATATATTCATACAACAAGACAATTATTTATAATTTGCAAGTATATAATGCCCTAATTTCGACAGTATTTAAATAATTGATTAATTAGTCAAAATGAGTATAATATTGTACTCTCAACAATGGAAAGGCAATCCAAAGTGGTTATTTATGATTTAAGAGAAATCCTTAAGATACTGTCGAAAATCGGCCATCCTCTACATGTCGATAGTTATCTTGATAATCTCTTTTTACCAAAATATCAGCCCTTTGTCGGTTCTCAAAGTGTTTAACACACTTCTTCTCCAATAACCTTTTACTTTCTTCTAATTCTAACAATGTTCGTTTCTTATCCAAATAACTAGAAACATAATGATTATCAATTGATGGATTAGTGTTTTATTATTATTCGTTTATACCTTTCAGCAACTGCTGAACGTTTCGAATGATAAAACAACCCACTATCAACACAGTCTTTGCAATGGAAGACCTTCCTGGAATTATTGCAAAGTTGGCACTTTATTGTTGTATACAATAAACGACTGCCACTATCTGTTGATGATGATAAATGGAATTCTTTTTGGGGTGCTGTACTGCTCTCATCTGAACTGCTGGTAGCCATAACATGTACAATCTGTACAAATATTATACATGCACGTACACACAAAAGAAATTAAAGGGTTTACGATATACCAATTCACCACCACTACCACTGGGGAATTTTATTTTTTTTGTTCTTATTTTTCCAACCTTACAATTGTTGTTTATGTAATTATTATTATATTTTGTTATAACATATATTTAACACTATTAACCGTATATTTAAATTATTTACAACAATTATTTTCAATGTTTTTATATTTTTAAATTAATTTAAAACTAAACTAACTAGAAAAGAAAAATAAATTAAATAAAAAAATTGTCCATTTGTAAGCATTTCACTTAACAAAAACAAAAACTTTCAGACATGCGCCGATAGGTCTCCAACAGCGCGCGATTTAAAATCACGTCCAAGCGCCAAATTCAAACGACATTACTTACACAGTGTAACCTTTTTAGAAAACAAATTGTATTTTGAACGCATACTAGCCTCACAACTTTAAGAGAGCAATAAAAGTTTACCAACAAAGACCACCTGGAACAGTAACATTAGGACGTAGTAGTTCTAAAGTCTCTGTTTATTTTAACACCTGCAACGGACAGGGGCGTATTTAGTATTTATAATAAAGGCAAACATGACTATGTAACATTTATATTGAGCAAGCTAACTATTGTAAACAGAAATATAATACATTTTGAGCATATCTCCAATTAATTTGTGTAAAAATTAATATAAAATCATCCATACCTATGTACAGTGGCGATCAAAAAAAAGAGACCGAGTCTTGAGCGAGAATTTCGCATATTTTCGTTAGTGTGAGTTAGGTTGTTTCTCTCGTGAGGGTAAGAAGATGGGTAGGTGGAAGGTAATGTAAAGAATTTCAGTCATAACAAATTTGTAGAAAGTATTTTTTCTATTCGAGTAAATAACCAAAATGGCATCAGTAACCCCACCTTTATCTTCTAATTGAATATCTTTCTTAAGATTCTGTTACATAAGCCTGTTTTACACAGCCACACAAAAGAGGTGGCCTCTTTTTTGATCATATGTTTAAAACAAAAACAATAAAAATACCTAAACGCAGAGAAAAAATAAATTTCAAAGGACTGATGCACGACCAGTACCATCGTCATAAATATTATCACTATCATCATTAACTTTGTTGCGGTGGTTCCTTATATTAAGGGCAAGCCCTTACGTTATACCGGGTTGCTTTTTTAAAAGTACTCATTTCGTGTGAAACTCCTATTAGTTGACGTACGATTCGAATAATACTTTAAGGATTTGTAGGGGGGTTCCCAGAGAACATTTAAAAAAAAGTAGGACCACGTAGCTCATTTGAAAATTTATTTGATACGTTTTATAACGAATTTATTCTGAAAATGCTTTTTACAAGTTTCAAGCTCATTAAGAAAAAAAATGACGAGCAGAGGATGATTTTTCACAAAATAGTCAATTTATTACTTAAATAGTTATTTATTTCTCTTTATTTTAGAGTATTCTTAAGTTATCTTAATAATACGGCACACATTCTTGATTTTTATACAATACGATAAAGTTCAAAAAATATAAATTTTAACAGATTTGAAATTTTACACAACAATCGCTGTACAAAGAACATAATAACAAATATATTTATAAGAGATATGGATGAAATGTAATTACAGTTATTTTAAATCTTTTCTAATTCGCTTTTTGACAAATAAATCAAACGTAAGAAACAAAATACAACAAAAAAAAGTCTACTCCTGAACCGACCAAATTTACATCTATTTATAATTACAATTTTCTAATTTGATTTTGATGAAAAAAAAATAATAAACTTGTAAAAATTATATAAATATTATCTAATATAATGGCAACATTGATTTTTTTTTAGTTTGAGAAAAAAGATCGTCTCTACATAAAAATACCTAATTAATAGTAATAATGGTATAGTAGTAGAATAGTTAAGTAAAAATGAAATTTGTGCACATTTAACTAAAACATACAAGAACTACTAACATCTTAAAAATGTACAAAATAAAAACAAGTTTATATGTTCTATTGACAAAAAAATGAGGAATCAAATTGGTAACTGATGATGGAAATTAGGCCATACATATAACAACATGAAACAAATACAAACCAATATACTGATCCGATTTTTTTTTTTTGAATTAATAGTGTATGAAAAAAATGTTTATAGAAAATTATTTAATATTAGAGACCATGCCAATTATAATTACATTGTTTCATTGTTCTTTTCTAATTTTTACTATTATTTTTTGATATTTTTTTTCACGAGAAAAACAAATAAAATAGCCTAAAACTAACTTCAATAATACATCAAGTTTTTTGTCCTTCAAAATTTTACTCGCAAGGGTCCAAGTCCTGTAATAAACTAGATATTTTAGTTCAAAATCCTCTAAACACTATTATTCTGATTATGTTTTAATTTATATATTTTTTCCTGTGTATTTACCCTGAACCCAAGCACATTACACAATTCCCATATGGATTTTTGTTTTAATTTAGACAACAAAAAACAAAAAAGTCCTCACCAATCTAGTTGATTCTGCAATAGTCAGTAGAGTAGAAGTGAATTTAGTAAGAATTATAGTAATAATAATTATATATTATCTACAACTACTGACTAGGTAGAAACAACACACATACATACAAATATGAGTATTGTACTAATTTGTTTATTGGTGAATTGCAAGCAGTTCTTAGTAAATTTTTTGTTAAAAAGAATCAATAATGGGAAAAATAAAACATAAGCTTCAAGTTTATAATTAACAAAACAAAAGGAACTAAATGAATAAATTAATAATAAACGTGCAAACGATTCAGTGGTGTTTCAATTAAAATTATAACGTGCATCTCTGTTGAAACTTGATAATCACTTTAACGTTTATAAAGATTCAAGTGTTGTTAGTCGTTTTTTCACTGTACAAATCTACAAATTGTTTGTAATCATCGATAAGATTTTGCAATAAAAATTAGCATACATTATTGGTTAATTGATAAAATTAGTATTAAAAAAAGAATGTATAGAATTGTATGCTGATTTCTACATTTTGTTCCTAACGGCACTAATTTTTTTTGATAAAATACTCTCCACAATCTAATTTCTACAATTTATCGAAGAAAATATTCTTTTCGTCAGTATAAATGTGCAGTTTCTTGTAGAATTAAAACAAAATTGTAGATAGCACCAAAACCATTATGCAGAACTAAATGTTTATATTAAAAAAAATAAACCACAAAAAGCAAAAATAGAAGTAATAATAATAAAAATAAAAATTGTAATATATACAAAAATGATTTAATACAGTTGTTTCCCCGTTCTTTTCTGATCACCCGGACGCAGTCACAAGATTTCTTTCAAATTTTTTTTTTCGATTATTATTTGATAAGAATTAAGCCAAATGTTAGAAAAAATTACAACCTAAACTTACAGTATCAGCCTTATCTGGACATAATTCTTTAAAGATTTTTTCAATGAGCGCACGCCTGTTTGTAACAAATATAAATAATTAATATTTTCAGTAAAAAAGAAAACGTATTACTTACTTTGACGCTAAACCGCCTCCAGGTGGGAATCCTTCAATATCGCTTTCGGAAAGTTGATGTAGTACGGTTGAAAATTCAACTTTGTCTAAATGTTCTATAATTTCTGTAAACAAAAAAGAAAAAATATCGCATACAATCAATAAAACAACTCTAATCTTGGGGCAACAATCATTTATTCATTTTTCTAAAGAAGAAAAGACGAGATAAAATAACAAACCGAATACAAAGATGGCAACAATCA
>JAZBGW010000542.1:5664-23938 GCA_037464815.1 Mylabris variabilis | reverse complement strand
CTTTATTTAAGACTTCTATTGGTTTTTTCAGAATTTTATTAATTGTTTGTTATATTAAAATAATATAAAATGAGCTTTATTTATAATTTTTTTCACTAATAAGCTAAAATATCAACAAATTATTCCTTTGTGTACGTGTCTGATCAGTGATCAGTGATTACTGATATAGCACGATCAGTAATCTGCTAACAATTTAACTTTGATAGCCTAATGTGATATGCAATGTAATGTGTGCTCCCGCCAATTTTTAAATCAAATACGGCAAAAAATACCATTATAAAACGGTATAATATACACGTATTGTACAGAAAAATAAAATACCGTAAATTAACATCACTAGTGAATATCAAAATTTTGAATCTTTGAGTTGTGTAAATATGCCTGTAAAATAACCAGTAAGAAACTAACATTTAGGCGCGCAAAATTTGAATCGCTCCTAGTTTAAAAAAGTGATTTAAACGATGTTAAAATCCAGTTTATTTTAACAAAATAATCAATTTATGATTAATTAGTACCGAAAAGGAATGTCTATTTAATTTTAGTTACAAATAAAAATGTAAAAATCTTGTAAATTGTTGGTAGTTATCTGTATTACCGACCTAAGCAACGACGCACGTTTTTCACTGTGACCTAACCTCATTAATTTACGAATGTCAACAAATTTAAATTTTCAAGAATTATGATGATTTACGAACACTATTTATTAACATATCATCGAGATAATATCGAAGAATTATTAAAGGATAACGATGAAAATCGACATCATTCCATAAATATCAAGTAATATCGAAAAAAACTACAACAATGTTCAATTAATGTTTTTTTTTGTTTAAAGTTTTGTAGAGTTGTTCGAAAACGATCCAAATCTTGGTAAAGATCTATTAAAAAATCCCGAAAAATCATTAGAAGAATGGAATAATGCAGCGAAAACCGCTCAGAATACACTAATAACAAATACTCAAGATTTCACAATTAAAAAACACGTCCATTGTCGTATTTATAGTTTAATCCGTTGTCCAGAATTACACAAAAGTATATTTCCTCGTAATGACGATGCAAATAAATTCTTACAAGTTTCAGGTGAATAACCGAATTACAAACACAATTCCCTTGAAGCTACTCTGTACATTTTTTAGGTACTGTTGTACGTATGACGTGTTCAAAGATTTTAGAATTCCAACGGAAATATCATTGTAATAAATGTAAACATATAACAATAATTAAAGCGGAAATCGATCGGAAAAATACGATTGTAACGCCGAAAAAATGTGAAAATTGCGATAATACAACATTGAAAAGTCACGAAATGGAAAGTGATGGTTGTAAAGATTATCAAGAGATTAAAATACAAGAGACTGTAACGAAATTAGATTTTGGTTGTATGCCGAATTCGATGTGGGTAATTCTAGATGATGATCTAGTCGATTCATGTAAACCAGGCGATAATATTACCGTTTGGTTGGTTAATTCAACAATTTTTCAAAATGTTTAATTAAAATTGTAATATTGTAGTGGTATTGTAAAAAGGCGTTGGAATACGTTTACAATTGGTAAAAAATTAGAAATCGAACTAGTCCTATATGCCAACCATATTCAAGTTAACAACAATACCGGTTCGGTCGCTTTAATAACACCAGAAACACGAACAATGTTCGAAAACTTTTGGGAGACTTACTCGAACCAGCCGCTTGCCGCTAGAGATATGATCATCAAATCAATTTGTCCGCAAGTATTTAATAATAATAATAAAAATAACAATTATACAGTTGAAGCTCTATATAGTGAAATGTAAAAATGCAGTGGAAAATTTCATTATACCGGGTGGCACCTAAAACGAAAAGTTGTTATAGCAACTGCCATTATTTGGCGAGTGATTCGAAAAATATTTCAGGGATTTGTAGGGTGGTACCTGGAGATCATTTTAGCAGAATTAGAATCTCGTAGCTCATTTGGAAGTTGGTCAAAAAACGCTCGTTTTGGACAATGTTGCAAATTTTAAAGATGAGCAAAGCACGTAAAACGACTTAGAATCATTAATTTTTTTCGTTTTTCTCCATTGCATTCTAGAAAAAATGCAAAACATTCAAACTACTTTCAGAATAAAATGGAGAAAAACGAAAAAAATTAACGTTGGGAGGATCATCGAGTCATTCTAACAATAAATGTTTAGTTCGTTTGTGAAAATCGCGATAAGGTCAGAAACGAACGTTTTTTGACCAACTTCCAAATGAGCTACGAGATTCTAATTTTGGTAGAATGTTCCCAAGAGACCCTCTTATATTATAAATCCGATCCACTCGTCAAATAATGGGAGTTGCCATAAAAACTTTTCGTTTTAGGTGACTCACCCGGTATACAGATAATTTTTACATTAGACTAAATGGTATTCGATCCGTTCTTAGCAAAAACTTCAGGGAATTTTGTCCTATACAGAGCTTCACTATATAAAACTTCGACTGTATTTCGATATTTACAGATATTCGGTTTATATATGGTAAAATTAGCAATAGCTGTGGTGTTGGCTGGTGGTAGTGGTCAAATTCAACAGGATAATTGCAATATAAAAGTACGTTCAGAGCCGCATTTATTACTAGTCGGCGATCCTGGTACAGGTAAATCGCAATTATTACGATTCGCTTCCAGAATTATACCAAGATCTGTCCTAACAACTGGTGTTGGATCCACAGCTGCTGGCTTGACTGTTACTGCTGTTATGGTAAATTATTATTATAGTATTGATTATTGGAAAATTTGTTGAATTTCAGGAGAATGGTGAATGGCAATTAGAGGGTGGGGCTTTGGTTCTAGCCGATGGTGGTATATGTTGTATTGATGAATTTAATTCAATGAAAGAACACGATCGTACTAGTATACATGAGGCAATGGAACAACAAACAATCAGTGTAGCAAAAGCTAGTATTGTATGTAAATTGAGTACGAAATGTTCGATATTAGCAGCAACGAATCCTAAAGGTAATCTGGATATAACACAACCATTATGCATGAATATTGCACTAGCTAGTCCATTATTGAGTCGTTTCGATTTGATTTTATTATTAAGAGATAAAGTTGACCAGAAATGGGATAATTTAATTGTGGATTATATATTAAACGATCAAAATTCGTGTAAATTAACAGAGAACATATCATGGACTATTGAAACATTACAAGTAATTAAAATTAATAATTTTGAGGGGATTGCGGAGACATTTGTCGAATTTTATCACGTTTTTCCAAAATAAAAAGCTTTAGAGCATGCACCTTTAAATGAAGTATTAGAAAACAAGCGAGAAAATTGATTGTTTTCGCACGCCGAATCGACAAATGTCTCCGCAGTCCCCTTAACAAGTTTAATAATTTAATAATTTTAGGCGTACTTTGATATAATTAAAAAAAATCACCCCACATTAACACCTGATTCGCACCAAATTTTAAGTAATTATTATCAAGCACAAAGACGAAAAAATCTGAGAAATAAATCACGAACTACTGTTCGACTTCTGGACAGTTTAATACGGTATTCTCGACAATAATTTTTAATTATTCCCTAATTGAATATTTGTAGATTATCACAAGGACATGCGAGATTAATGTTTCATAAACAAGTTGAAATTATCGATGCTATAATGGCTGTAACCTTAATTGAAACAACAATGGATCCAGAATCGACAGTATTCAATATACAATTCGATATACAAAGTGATTTCCCCCCAAATCCAATGGATGGTTATAAAGAATTAGTGGAGATTATCTTAAAAAAATTACAATTGGAGAATCTATTGGAGAAGGAACTGGAAAATTCGATAAAATTATCGGATGTTATTGTTAAAAATGTACATAAAAATAACGAAACAACAATAACAAATCATATAGAATCGAAATATTTTAATAATCCACCGAAAATCAACGATAATGACATTGTTTTAGAACGAAATAGTGAAGTAGAACACAAAGAATTAGAAATAAGTAACAATCGGAAATTGAAACGAACTAAAAGTACCGATAAAGAATCGAAAAGAATCAAATTAGCAAATACGGAGATTATAAATGATTTACAAATGGTAAAATTACTGCCAAGTATAAACGATCCTTTCGCCTCAATGGAGAGTAATGAAGAAGATATTAACCTCGATATTGATTTAGATAACGAATTTAATTCGAATAATAAAGATATAGTTACATCAACACAAGCTACAGATAACAGTAAAGAAAACAATAGAACCGAGGTCGCGGCTGTCGAAAGACAAGAAGTCTTATCGCAGACAAATATAAGCGATTCCTATGCTTCAACGGAGAGTAATCGAGAAGAAAGTAACCTCGATAACGAATTTGATTCGAATAAAAATACAGTTACATTTACACAAACTATCGATGAAAATAAAGAAAACAATAGAACCGAGGTCGTGGCTATCGAAACTAGACAAGAAGTCTTATCACAGACAACAAAACGTCGTAACTTCTTCAATAAATTTCGATTGCAACCAAAACAAGATGATTGTAATAAGATTGAACAGAATTCAATTTTCGAGGATCAAAACGGTGAAATTGACGATGTAGATTTAGAATTATAATTTATTTATTACAATATAAAAACGAAATTTCAACAACCTGATTGTAAGTTTAACAAATCGATAGTTTTTGTTATATTACTGGTTGTATTCAATGTTGATTTCATACCTAATTGGAAAACTCTTATTAAAATAACCTTACCATATTCTTGCATAACACTAACAATATCCGATAATTTATCTAAAATACTGGCAACAATTTCACCATTTTTACTATTCAAACATGTTAATATTACAGGCAATACATCAATTGATGCTTTCGGATTATATTTCAACCAACGTATTGTTAATTGTATTGCTAAATTTCGTATATTACAACTCGATGAACCAATCAAATTATATAAATATTGAACGATTGTTTCTAATAAATACGGTTTCTTGTTTGTTATATGATCAATCTCTTGTAATACATTTAGATTTTCAGTTGTTTGTAATGATGTAATTAATTGTGGCCAATGTTGTGGTAATTGATCAACAATCGGTTGAATAGCTGTATGTATCAATAGTTCAGTTGGTGTATTTTGATCACCAGCATGTAATGATACACTCGATAGTAATGGTTGGACACCCGGTTGTATCGTTTGAATATCACTAGAAACAGAAATATATTACAAAATACGTTTAAGGGGATTCCGGACCAATATGTCGATTCGGCGTGCGAAAATAATCAATTTTCAAACATCGATTACTCGCTTGTTTTTTAAGATAATGTCAAAAATTGACGTGCGTTGTATAAAACATTTCAAGATCCATGCTCCAAGGCTTTCTATTTTTGAAAAATATAATAAAATTCTACATGGCAGAGAAAACTCTTGAATCCTGTTTGTTTCGTACATTTTTCTTTATAACTGGCTAAAACTTAGCCATATTATCGATTGTTGATATTCATCAAGTGATTTAGATAGCAAATTGAAAGGTCTTTCCAAATATTTAAAAATTTTCCCGATGTTTGTTAGTTTTCCGGTAACTGAAGAAAATTTAAAAAAAATTCCAACTGATGCCATGCATAATTTTAAAAACAGAAAATCATACTCTCGAGCTTAGAAAGGTGATGTGAAAGGTGAAGACACGAAGCTCGCTTATAATCCAATTTTGAAAATTAAGTGAGTTTCACGGAAAATTTGAACCCCTTCTTCACCTATTATTTACAAATATTAAAATTAATTAATTTGCCCCTTGATTGGTATGAAAATATCAGAAATTTTATTTACTTTACGACTATATCATTACAAAAGAAAAAGATTTTGAAAATTTGTCTGGAAATTTGTTTTTCAATAGACGCTGTATGTGTTGCTATGCGCTGTGTACGAGATCTATGTGGTACTTTGCACGCTAAATCCCAACAACAGTAACAATAACAACACAAACATGGTCTACTAAAAATCAATTTTCCAGGCAGATTTTCAAAATATTTTAGATTATAACGATATGGTTGTGAAGTAGATAAAATTTCCGATATTTTCGTACCAATCAAGAGGCAAATTAAATTAACTTTTTCTTTTAAATGACGGGTAAAAAAGGGGTTCAAATTTTTTCGGAAACTCACTCAATTTTCAAAATTCGATTTTAAGCGAGCTTCATGTCCTCAGCTTTCACATTACCTTTCTAAATCCGAGAGTATGATTTTCTATTTTGAAAATTATGCATGGCATCACTGTTGGAATTTTTTTTAAATTTTCTTCAATTGTCGGAAAACCAACAAACATATCAGGAAAATTCTTACATATTTGGAAAGCTCTTTCAATTTTCTCTCTGAATCAATTGAAAAATATTGAAAACCGATAATATTGCCCAAGTTTTAGCCAGTTATGTAGGAAAATTTACGAAAAAAACGGGGTCAAAAGTTTTATCTGCCATTCAGAATTTTATCACATTTTTACAAAATAGAAAGCTTTAGAGCATGCACCTTGAAATGCTCTATCCAACGCGACTCAATTTTTGACAATATCTTGAAAAACAAGCGAGTAATCGCTGTTTGAAAATTGACTCTTTTCGCACGCCGAATCGACAAATGTCTCCGACTACCCCTTAAATCATAAAATTTATACTCACAGTAAAACAGAACCGTGTTCTTGTAGATATTTGGAAGCTGCTTTAATATCATTGGTCATCCAGTTTTGGATAAATGTAATAATTCGTTGTACTAAAATCGATAAGTCTTTCATATGTCCATGGTATTGTAATAACAAAAAATATGAATCTAATATATCACAAAGTATAAAATTTTGTTTGAAAACAATCGGTTGTAATAGTTCTAATAAACCTAAAATTTGACTAAACAATAATAAATGTCCACGATTCTTTAATACAGTCCAATCGTATTGGGCACGTCCCTTTAAACTAGCACCCAACATTGGTAATTGTCTTAATACTAAAATAGGATGTGTTGATGCTAATTTTCTAGCACACATTTCTAAATCTTGACTTTTACGTGGCCAATCTTTGATACGTGGCGTTGATGATAATGCACTTAATAAACAATGTGATATCTCATCAGCACTACTAGGACAATTCTTATTGTATGCTTCAATCGATATATCATTATCTAAATTGATTAAATCTTGTCCAGATGATGGTAATGACATATAAATCATTAATAATAATTCACGTGAATATAAATCATTATTTGCTTGTTCCATTAATAAATTCAATATATACGATGCACATGATTTTATACATTTTAATAATAAATATAAACGTGATTCCATCTTTTTTTGCCAATTATTCGAATTGATTTTTGCTTCATTTATTATATATTTAATTAATATTAATGATTGTTTCTTATTTAATTCGAAAATATCTTCGCAATGATAATGTTTTGGGATTGCTTTATCTCTACCTTGCCATAATTTTGGACTTTGTGTTAATGCTGTTAAAAAATTTAATGCTGATATTGGACATATTTCTGATATATCATCGGATAATAAATAATTCATTAGATTGTATAAACTTTGCCAACTGGCACGTTGTAAAATTAACGACATCAATAACGGACGAAACGACAGGTTCTCCTTGGAGAACAATAAATCTTTCTACAAAAAAAAACACAATTTAATATCTATAATTTAGCTCTTAAGGCCGCGGACCCCTACTTTTTATGAAAATAGGGAATGTTTGACACACGATTTCTCGCTTGTTTTTTAAATTGAAGAAACACGCGATGATAGCGTGATGGAAAGTGTTTCAAGGTGCAGGAGAAAAAAAATTTTGAGGAAATTTTGAATTACAGGCATGTTTTTTTTTACAATTTTCCTTGTAGCTCAGCCTATGTTGATTATTTTTAATGAAAATTTAATTATATATAAGAAATTTAAAGGGCTTTCCAAATATGGATCGACTTGTTACTTTTCCGGAATTTTAATCTAAACGATTTTCCGTTATTTCACGATGTAAGATGTGTAATCTGCATTCTAACGCGTTAATTCTCATATACTGATCTCTATTGTAATAACCAACGATTCCCAGTTTGTGGCCTCATGGCGAGGTTGGCACATTTCCTTTCAGATTTAGAAGGCCTAAGTTTGCCACCCGTACCAATCTTTCTGAATTTTTTTGATTAATAAGTAATTCAAGCGTAGCGCAAAACAAACGAGTAAAATTGGGAAAACCCCGCGAAAATCAGTACGGGTGGCAAACCTAGGCTTTCTAAATCTGAGAGTAAATGTGGCAACCTTGCCATGAGACCACAAACTGGGAATCCTTGGTTACTAAAACAGAGGTCAGTGTATGTGAATTAACTCGTATGAAAGTAGAGGTCACATCTTGTATCATAAAATATGGAAAATCCATTTAATCCCAATGTTCACAGGGAAACAAATAAGTTTTTCTGACAAAAATATGATCTTTGGGCAATTCTGTTACTAACTTCTTTTTCGATAGATCAAAATAACAAATGGGCTTTCAAAATTTTCTAAAATTTTCAAGAATTGGATTTTTTACGGACTTCAGATTTCCCTCACATGGATAAGCTTTGGAACAAGCCATCTACCACTTGTACATCTTTAAAACTGTATGAGCATGGCCGTTTTTATTAAAATTCCGGAAAAGTAACAAGTCGATCGGAAAATTTCGTGGATATTTGGAAAACACCTTGAATTTTTTATAAATAATTAAATTTTCATTAAAAAATAATCAACATAGGCTGAGCTGCGGGGAAAATTGTAAAAAAAAAACATGCCTCGAAACAATTGCCTGTAATTCAGAATTTCCTCGAAATTTTCCAAAACAGAATCGTCCTTCTCTTGCACCTTGAAACGCTCTCTGCATAACGCTATCACGCGTTTCTACATTTTTTAAAAAAAGCAAGAAATCATGTGTCAAATATTTCCCATTTTCATAAAAAGTAGTGGTCCATAGTCTTAATTAATTAATAATACCTGCAATTTTTGTTTCTGAACATCGCCAATTTCCAGTTCAATCGTTGCCAACCAATCAACTAAAATCCCAGTCTTCTCCTCTTGTGTCTTAACTTCATTTAATAATTTCTGTAATTTCTCACAAATATTCTCATAGATTTCATTTGAATCAATTAATTGTTGATTATCAATTTCCATTTTAATATCAATTGAAATTTTCGTATCTTTTAGATAATCTTTTAATAGAATACCAATAGAATTATTTCTATCTGGTAATGAATTTAATAAATTATTTGCCATTGTAATTTTATCATTATTTGTTGTATCATTTGATGTGAATATACGACGAAATAATACAATAATCGATGGATATTTTGTTAGAATCGGTAAAATAAAATTTAAAGGTACCGATTTCATATAAGTGAATATCAAATCGGTTATAGTCTGATCGTTGGTAGCCTGAAAACGATATTTTATTAAAATAAAAACTACCGGGTGAGTCACCTAAAACGAAAAGCTCCTATGGCAACTCCCATTATTTAGCGAGAGAATCGAAAAATATTTCATTTTAGCAAAAATTAGAACCTCGTAGCTCATTTGGAAGTTGGACAAAAAACACTCGTTGCGATTTTCAAAAACAAACTAAACACAGAACAATGTAGAATGACTCGAGTATCCTCCCAACATTGATTTTTTTCGTTTTTCTCCATTTTATTCTACAACAGGTGGGAATGTTTTTTTTTCTAGAATGCAATGGAGAAAAACGAAAAAAATCAATGTTAGGAGGGTCCTCGAGTCATTCTTAGTCGTTTTACGGGCTTAGCTCGTTTGGACCAACTTCCAAATAAGCTACGAAATTCTAATTTTTGCTAAAATGTTCTCTGGAGATCCTCCTATAAATCCTTGAAATATTTTTCGAAACACTTGCCAAATAATGGGAATTACCGTAAGAACTTTTCGTTTTAGGTGACACCCGGTGTAATTTAAAAAATTACCTTAATTAACGTCAATATATCTTTATTTTTCTCATTGTTCAAATTCGGATTGAACACATTATTCAAACAATTAATAATTTCATTCTCGTTAATTTGTTGAATTTGTAAATTCTTCATCGATATTGGTAATATTTGTTTTGTATCCAAATCAATTTTAATATCAATATCAGGAATTATAGGCATTTGCATTTCAATAGCTTTAACAAAAATCTCACCACCGGTAGCACCACGTTTATTCTGCACATCAACCAATTGTATCATATAAGTCTTATCTAAGACATTATCAACAACTAATTTCGGATCAATCATTGTTGCTCTATCTAAAGTATTTAATAATTTACTAATTGAATTAGTCGGTATACCAAATGATTGTATAAACAATACTAATTTTGGTGGTTCTAATTTTTCTATAGCTGCATCAACTAAACGTTCAACATTTGAACGTATCATACGTAATTTCATCCAATCAGGTAAATATGATGTACGTTCATTTGTATCAGGTGTATAAGCTAATGGATGTTCGATATTATCCGGAAACCAATAATTTAATAATTGATTAAACGGCTCGAAATCATCTAATGGACCGTAAGTTAATAAAACAATAGCTGCATGTATTACTAATGTTTGCATATGGCATTGTTCACCAGTTGACCATGTTATTAAAACATATTCATTATAATTTTGCATTAAATTATATAAATCATCGGAATATTCACGGGCTTTTTGTAGATGATTCAAAAATATCACTAACAGATTCTTTAATGTTTCATTATTATTACCAGGTAGAACATAAGATGCTACACTATGTCGTTCGATAATAACCGATGATAGATCAGTAACTAGATCGTTTAATTCATTAAATGAATCATTACAATCTTGCGTTGATAGGAAATTAATATAACTTGAAACTCTCAATGGATTCGTTTCGATTTGCAATGCTTGCCGTAAGAATTGTATTAGAATCGGCTTAATTACATTAAAATGTAGAAATTGTCCGATATATTGCGTTAACCAATTCGTATTATCCATATTTGTTTCACATTCTTCATTCGGTGATAATATTAAATTTAAACCTTTCGTTGCCTGTGTCCGACTAGCACTATGATCGGATGTTAAACGTCTAAATAGATATTCTAATACTTCACATGCTGTAACTGGTTCGTTCTCATTAACTGCCGCTCTTAAATGCATCAATAATTGTCCATGTTTTGTTAATTTCTCTGTTGGTGCTGTTGATAATAGATATTCACATAAACATTGTACTGGTAAATGGGCTAATGCACCCTCTGAATTATGTACTAATTCAGCTAACCATGGCATATGTGCTGTACCACCTTGTCGTGACATGATCTCTAATAAAAAGTCGGGATGACGTGAACGACACAATAAATGACCCATACGATGTGTATTATTTAATAATTGTAATTGTTCTAAAACAGCTTGTGGTGGACGTCTAGCTTCACCATCTGGACGTAATTCCATTAATTGTGATAATAATAAACTTGTTTGTTCGGTTATTTCAACTTTTGTACTAGCTGCAGCTAGATGTGATTCAAATTCTAATATTTTATGTTTCTCTAATGCTAAAATTTGTTGTTCGCGTGATTGATAATCATCATCTAATGATGCCATCGTTGGTGGTGGAAACGAAAAATGACTACAAAAATAATCAATTAAAAAATTAAATAATTCAGGGTATATTTTTTAAAGGTGGTTCATTTGAACGAAACTCCTAGTCTCCAGAGATCACTTTAGCAAAAGCAGGAACCCGTAGCTTGTTGGAAAATGGGTGAAATCAAATCTAACTTTCGAATACCCAGCAAGGTTCAGGAGCCTTGTGCGTCCGTTCGTAACATTTAGATTTTTAAAATTTGTCCTTTACGTCCCGAAAAAAAATTAAAAAGTTATAAGCCGAGATTGAGCGTGAAACATTGAAACTCAAAAGTCGCTCACCTCTCTGTGTCGGTCATTGTTCTCTCCCATTAGTTTTTTATGAACGTCTATAAACCAGTGCTTCTCAAACACTGGTATAGAAACCGATATTGGTCTGCAGACGTATTTTACACGCCCAAAATAAACATTTTCTCACCAAAAACATAATTAATTGTTTTTTTCTTCACGAAATTTACATGTCGATAGTAAAAAGAAACGTTTAAAAATCACTGAAGTATGATGTTACAAACTATTCAGTTTGATTGTTTAAGAAAAAAACATTTGCAATAGGTGACTTCAATGTAAACAAATGCCTACACATGTTTATTATCTGTTTTTTTTTACATTAAAGGGGAAAAAATGAAAACAACAAAATTAAGAATTTAAATCTCGATATTTTTTAAAGAACGAAAAGTGCATCTGCTCAAGGGCCCAACAATTAAAATAACAATTTAAGAAAATTCTCAAACATTTAAGACAGTTATTTATGTCGCTAACTTTTTTTTTGGAAAAATTACTTGTTTTTAAAGGTCTAGCACGAAATTTACATGTCGACAGTAAGAAGAAATATTTTAAAATCACTGGAAAATTCTGTTATAACAGCTATTCAGTTTGTTTATTTAAGAAAAAACACTTTACATACGTGCCTAAAATGTAAACAAATGCCTACACATAATTTATTATCTGTTTTTTTACATGAAAGGGGAGAAATGAAAAAAATAATAATAAAAGAATGACGAATTCAACTCTCTTTTTTTTCTAAAGAACTCTTTTTTACCTTATTAGTTATCTAGATTTTACAATTTTCTCCAATTCCCTACCTTTCATTGAAATGGATAGAAATCGCCTACATTTATTTGTTTATACGTATCCAATATCAATTACAGTCCGGTCGTTTTATCGAGGCGAAAATTGACGCAGGTCGGCTTGTGTTAAGGAGTAAGAGGGTCTCTTTACTGGGCTTTAACAAATAAAAAACATTAAACCTTAAGTGCAAACCATAGGCGCCGTAAGCAAACAACAAATGAACCATCTAAAAAGTTTCAATATTGAAAGAAAGGTAAATTTGTTAGTTATTCTATGGGGGTAAATTAGTAATATTAATGTTGAAAGTTTAAGTTATAGAAATGTTGTAAGGTAATATTTTATACAATTTTTTATACAAATACTTCTGCGCCTATGAGATATTCCAAAACAATTCTAGAGGCGGTCCTGCCGTTCCAATTTTGCTAGTGCACATCCAAGACTTTCGCCTCAATAGAACGACCGGGCAGTATGTTTTTCTTAAATAAACAAATCTGATAACAGAAGCTCTCGGGTAGATTAGGATAAAAATAGAACAGCTGAAGCGGCGTATAACTAGTGCATTTCAATTTTTTACATAATTGATATTCAATTTTTTCAGGATACAGTAGCCGAAAACAAAAAAAAACCTATTTTACGAGGATCCTTGAGTCATTTCAAGTTATTTTACGTGTATAGCTATAGTGGTGAAAATTTCGACATTGTCGAAAAAAGTCGTTTTTTGACCAACTTCCAATTGAGCTACGAGGTACTAATTTTGCTAAAATGATCTCTGAGGACCCCCCTTAAAAATCCTTAAAGTATTATTCAAGTTGCCCGCCAACCACTAGGTCTGAATTGACCACTTTAAAAAAACACCCTGTAATTAAAAAACAAAAAAAAAATACTTCGTGATACACATCTCCATAAACATTCTCAATGTTGGATATTTATTCCATGCTTCACTACCAAATGTTACCGGATTATGTGCAGCTATTATTAATAAAATTAACCAAACTTTCCAATATAATCCAGAAATTGCTAAACTTGGTGGTATATAACCAGTTGGTAATGTAATATTTTCCGGATGATTATAGCTACATAAATTAAAGAAGAATTGTATAATTTCAACATTATCGATAATTAATGGTGGTGCACAATCTTGTGGTAAATTAGCAGCACGTCTAATCAATTGATCACTAATTTCAATAGCCTCTGTTGGACTAATTGGATGTTCTTTCGATATACCAATTAATAATATACGTAATAATGTTGCTTGTAATAATGGTACTTCGCTTGTTAAACGTAAATATAAATTACGTTCATTCTCACCTGGCCATGAATCAATTTTATAATAATGTTCAGCTTGTTCAAGAAATAGAACTTTTAATAAAGCATGATGGAAATCTTGTACATTTGGACGAAATATACGTATAACAGAATCATGTAACCATGTTACAGATTCACGTTGTATATTACTGACTTGTTTTTGAAATGATTTTATTATTGTTACATCACGTTTATTTTGTGTTGATGCATCACGTACTTGTGGACTAACACATAATAACATACACATACATATCAAATCTGTTATTGATAAAAATATACGTTCACGATATTCTGATTCACGGACTGAATTTGAGAATTCTTTACGTTCACGTAATAGAGCATGGACGATACTTAATAGATTGAAATCGTGCCGTAAAACACGATTGATCTCTTTTAATAATGCACGCAACGAACGCAAATAATCGTCTTTGTTCAATAGAAGTTCCTGTAAATAAACACAATTTTTAAAAAATTATTCAAATTTTAAAGTTGGGTTTTCACAAAAAAGAAGTGTGTGATACACAATTAAAGGTTCATCAAAAAGTTTGCATGCTTCCACAATAATTAAACTGCTTATTATCGACATACAGATCGTTAGACTATGTTCTAAGGGAAATATATTTTAATAACGAGTTTTCGCCAGTCACCGATACGTTATAAACTCTCCTTTACAGCTTATAAACCCTAAAATCATACCGTATAACGTGTATTTTTACGATATATTTTAGAAATAATGGAACCAATGAAAACTTTTCGGTATAAAAAGGCCTGCATTACACCTCTTTAAATCTTAAATCATCGATTGTTTGTTGTGAAAAATAACATCTAAATATCCCTGAACTGTTCGAAAATCTTTGATTTTCCAAAATTGTATTTTTCATGTACTTTATCGAATTTCTCCATAAAGAATCTTTCAAATAATTGTACTATTTTCAGTAAAATTTTGACGTTCTTATTAATTTTAGGGAAAGCTAACAGGTCGATCGGAAAATTTCTTGAAATTTTCAAAAGCGTTGTTAATTTGCTATCTGCTGCTGGATAATCATTGCCAAATAAATAATATTGGCTAAGTTATAGCCAAATATGGGGATAATATTTCAAAAAAACACGCTTCAAGGTTTTCCTTTGTAATTCAGAATCTCGCCGAATTTTTCCAAAACGGAAAATTCTCCCGGATGCACCGTAAAACACCAATTTCTATGCTGCAACATGCGTTTCAATATCTCAGAAAACAAGCGAGATATCGAGGATTAAAAATATTGTGGTTGTATTTTACTAGAAAATTCAATTCTTCGGTGTTGTCTTAAAAATGAGCTCAGATTTCCCCTGAGAAGTGACAAAAGCGAGATCAATCCAGGCAAAGTTCTTTATCATATTTGAACACATACCCGAAGTGCATACCCGAAGATTCACCTAAAACGAAAAATTCTTATGGCGACTGCCATTATTTGGTAAGCGTTTCGAAAAAGATTTCAAGAATTTGTAGAGTAGTATTTGGAGACTATTTTAGCGAAATTAGAACTTCGTAGCTCATTTGGAAGTTGGTCATAAAACACTGGTTTTGGACAGGGTCGCGATTTTCAAAAACGAACTGAGCACTCAAAACGACTTAGAATGATTCAAGGAGCTTCTAACCATTGATTTTTTTTGGTTTTTCTCCTTTGCATTCTAGACAAAAGGCAAAGATTCACACCTGTTCCAGAATATAATGGAGAAAAACCAAAAAAAAAAAACAATGTTGGGAGGATATTTGAGTCACTTTAAGTAGTTTTGCATGTTTAATTCGTTTTTGACGCAACATCGGGAGAAACGAACGTTTTTTGACCTATGAGGTTCTAATTTTGCTAAAATGTTCTCTATAGACCCTCCTATAAATCGCTGAAATATTTTTCGATTAGCTCGCCAAATAATGGGAGCTGCCATCAGAACTTTTCGTTTTAGGTGACTCACCCGATAGTAAAACAGTATTGAATCAGATTAAGGTCCGGTTTTGTTCCCGTATTTAAGCTTGCCTTAAATCGACAGTGGATTTACAGATATTTGGATGGGGACTAGTGGATGGGTAGACCCCTATCCAAATGTGTGTAAGCCCACCGTTAGCCCGAATTAAGACTAAGCCGGCACTTTAAAGAACCGGCCTTTACTCTACTAGCGTGGACTTTAATTTTTGAGTATGAGGCTTTAAATAAGGAGCAGATTTGATTTTCAATCGTACAATGTTAGGATCATTATTCATAGCCGAATGTGGGCATACTATGAAGGATTTCCTAAAAAAAAAACACGACTTGGATGATTTTCTCGTAATCAACTCTGGGAAAACAAAATTTTGGATCTAACAACTTATAAAGATGTTATTATTATTAAGCGTTCTTAAATTATTGGTTTTTGTTATCAATAAAAACGTTCATTATCTATGCAAGCTATATTTTTGTGGATCAGTGGCGTGGAAAAAAATCTTAGCACCACTCCGCAACAAAAGTGCACGTCTACTAAATGACTTACCACGACTCCACACATTGGTCCCAACGCTGGCGCCAACGGTATTTGCCCAATGTATGGTCGAAGGAAGTGGGGTTGGCGTCAACGTTGGAAATTGGCCATACGTCCGTTTTTTTTAAAAAAAACTCAAAGAAGTTAGCGCCAAAGTTTGTCTAGCTACCCACACATTGCAACTTATTTTATTCTAACTGCATCCGTTGAAAATGCTTAAATAAAACTACTCGTCCAACATTAGCCAACGTTTGCACTAACATTGGGGCCAATGTGTGGAGCCTACAGCTTGATTCATTAAAAAACATATGATTGAGCTAATATTCCAAAAAAAAGCTTTAAGCTTTGTTGACTCTGGATACCCCCCACTACGTAGGTTGCGGGGGTGTACTTCACGCCGCTAACCCCGGCTCCACATATTGGTCCCAACGTTGGCGCCAACGGTGTTTATCCATGTGTGTTTGAAGGAAATGGAAGTGGCGCCAACTTTGAAAACTCGCCATGCGTTATCGGTTTTGCAACAAATCATCAAAGGAGTTGGCGCCAACGTTTGTCCAGCCATCCACACATGGGAACTTATCTCATTCTAATTGCATCAGTTGAGAAGTTGGCGCTGCTTGGAACTAACTGAACTTTGTCTCAAAATTTGGACGTTTTAAAAAAAGATACTCGCCCAACATGAGCCAGTGTTTACACCAACGTTGGGACCAATGTGTGAAGCCGATCTAATGTAGACACATTTGATAACATGGTAATAAAAAAAAATAGATAATTTAGAGTGATTTTTATGATAGTATAGTAAAACATCTCTTAACGGACACTTCTAATGACCGGACACTTGCTAATTCCCCGAATAATATTTCGCCCTTAGACGAAAACCTCCCTTAAGCGGACACATTCAGTTTCCCCGCAGATGTCCACACAAGAGAGATTTTGCTGTAATACGCCTGAAGAAGTCGAAAAAGCAGAAACGCAAAAATTTTAAGTTGTAAGAAATGAAAAATTAAATTATAAAACGAGAAAAATACCCAAAAAGGCACAATTACAAAACTGACTTACCAAACAGATATCGGCGAAAGCATCCGCACTAGCTTCTGGTGCAACTTGAAATAAAGCACCAACAACAATCAAATTATTCGAATTCCTAACATTTGATAATTCATTATAAATTGTATATTTTAATAATGGATATAAATTTTCTGGAAACGAATAGACCATCTCACGTAGACAATTATTAAAAAAATTCACCATTGGTTTATTTTTTAAACGTAAACGACTCAATGTACCAATAACTTCTAAATCACGTTGTGAATTCGCTGAACAATTATAACATAAATAGGCTAATAATTCTTGTGCTGATTTCATTAATTTATGATTATGTAACCAATTTTCTATACGTGCTACACATAAGACACGTATTTCAATTAAACCACACGATACACTGAGAAAACGTACGAAATTTTTTGTTATAGTTTCCGGTTGTTGTCGACGTGTTAATTGTTCACTAATCAATTCCAATACTTGTTTCTCGATCAATTCTTGTGATTGTTGATGATAACGTTGATATACATTTATATTCCATGATTCAACCGTTTGTTTATGCTCATTTAATACTGAAATTAATTAAAATAGTTATTTATACAACTAGTGTGTTATGGCGCATATAATTCACGAGGCGTCAGCCGAGTGTCGTAATTTTCTCGAGTGAACTATTCTAAGCGTTTAATTAATTCCGATATTTCTAAGTATAGTCGTTGCCAAATAACTTTAATCTTCGAAAACTAGCGAGTGAACTAATAATTGTCATTTAAAGGAAATCCCA
>JAZBGW010000541.1:8287-19958 GCA_037464815.1 Mylabris variabilis | reverse complement strand
TTGGTAACCATTTTGCCGTACCTTTGTGTAAGATTTCTTTGGATTTTTCAATAGAAAACTCTTTGTTTTATTGAAAATTCGATACGTTTCATTAGAAGAGATTATGGTGGTTCTGTTGGTCAATTAAATGTGAAGATTTTCGGTAGATTTTTATAATTTTTTCCATTTTGAATAAGAAAAGAGAAAGCTTGGCGAGTTTGGGCGCCAATCACAAGGCAACAAAGATATCATCATCGGATCGATGTTTGACTTCTCTGTAGCTGTACAGCTGTTTCAAGGTTCTGCCCAACGTACTTGGAATTGTTTTACAGAAATTACGAATTTAGTTTGGTATAAATTCAACCATATACGACATCCGATTGTAAGTAATTAATCCTAATTAATTTCGTCTAATCTAATTTGTAATTGTATATTTTTTGAAATAAGAGTTGTGGGTAAAAAAAAATGAATGACGCGAATTCGATGGAATGGCGCGGCTGTAACCAAAATGGCCGCCCGTTCCTGCAACTGATCTAAACGATCTAATCAACTCGATTTTGAATTAATTTCAATATTTAATTGATTTATCGATTAATTTAAGGTAAATTATTAATTTTCAAGTAGGCTTAATTACTAATTTTCCGTTATTTTCGGACAAACAAATTTGTCAAATTCATTTTGTAATTTTCCATTTAATTGTCATTTTAACTAAATTTCCAGTTTTTAATAATTAATTAGACAAAAATGGCTTTAGCAATTCAGACTAATTATTTAACAAATTTGAAACATTATCAAATTGGAGTTAATATTGATTATTTTTTGTCGTCAAGTTCAATAACCCATTTTTTTCCTTTTGTTGATGTTACAGATGCCCCGCTCCAGACGAAGACATCATTCTCGTTCTAGATCCCGTACTAGGTCCCATTCCCATGATAGAGACAGGGATGTTAAACGCAGAAAAATTGATAGTATTGAAAGTCCAACACATAAAAGATCTGTCAGGTGGGTAATAGTTGTGTTATTATTGATTTATAATGTATGAATATTTCTATTTTTTTCTTCTATTATCAAATAATTATTACAATTGATAAGGATGTGGTTTGATTTATCACAACATACAGATAGGGTATGTTAAAGAAAACCTAGATAAATCTCTCTTAACATATGCTGATTTATTTGAAGGTTAGTTAAAGAAACGTTCAAATTTCTGTAACAGGATTTCTCTACACCTATTTCAATATATCAATCAGATATTTTAAGTAAATGTAGATAGAATCAGCATTTCAGGAAAGTAAATTTCTCGATTTTACCTTTTACAAGTACATTTTAATGTGTATGGAAACCGTTAAAATATCTTCATTAGATTTTAAGACTCGTTAAAATCCTCTATAATTATAATTTTTTCTTCTATATTAGAATAATTTTTCAGTAAAGACCAACTCTTTTTTAAGGCATTGCTTTATGTTTATATTTAGAGATGTTATTTACTATTTACGGAGTATTCCAATATTACTTAATTAAGAAAGAATGCTTCTTTATATGTTAGTTATGTGTATTTTACCCACTTTATTGTTTTTATTTGAATTTTAACACTTATCATTAACAATCTCATAATCATAAAAAATCGAATATAATCAACAAAGTTTGTCTGAATAGTGCTTAAAAAGTACAAATAATAGAGTTTAAGAAACCACTGGGGATTGTATAATTTCCGACCATTGTTAATTTTCTTCCATAATTGTTCAAGTTGAAATGCCACGTATCTGTATTTTTTTAAATTTGGGTCTTTAAGATAAATTGATTAAATTAAATCGACTTATTTGGTTTCATTTTTAGATTTTTAAGAAAAATTGTTTACCGTAAAAGTTGATCGCAATTTTGGCATGTTGTTCACATTTATGCATGCACTTAAACTATAAACCTCATTACAATTGTGCTCCTCTTACTCTCTCTCCATGGTTAAATTTTTATTATGTAAATTAAATAGGACTACATTTATTTAATAAGTTGAAATTCCGAACCGTTATACATGCATAAAAATAGATGATTTCAATTTCTAACGATCTAATAATTCATAAATACAAATATCCCGTTAATATCGATCTGTTTATTAATTGCAAATTGTTCAAATTAGCGTTTAAAAAGTGTTTTAATTTCAATATATTTCTATTATTGATGTAAATATGCAGAACTTATTCTTTTAACTACATTTTTTCCAAATGAATATTTTTTTTTTGAGAGGTAAATGAACTTTTTTGTTATCAAATGCAAGGCAAAAGATGTATTTAAACCATAAATACCTATGTAATTTAAACAAAACGTGCTTGTCGCAAAGTAAAGTTAATATAAGTATTCGTAAATAAGCAATCTATAAATCAATACAATATTAAAATTCGATATTTTTGTTTATTTCTAAAGGAAAAATCCTTATTTGTATTTATCACAATGAACTTATACCGTTTTGCTTTCATTTCTAGGAAGAAAAAAGTCCATAATTTTTCCACTAACAATAGTAACAATACCGGGTGATTCACCTAAAACAAAAAGTTCTTATGTTAACTCTCATTATTTGACGAGCGAATCGAAAAATATTTCAATAATTTATAGAAGGGTCCCTAAAGGACATTTTATCAAAAATAGAACCTCGTAGATCATTTGGAAGTTGCTCAAAAAACGCTCGCTTCTGAGGATGTTGCGATTTTCAAAAAACGAATTATACACCTTAAACAACTAAGAATGACTTGGGGACCCTCCCAACATTGTTTTTTTTTGGGGTTTTCTCTTTTTTATTCTGCAACAGTTGGGAATGTTTCGCATTTTTTTCTAGAATGCAATGGAGAAAAACGAAAAAAATCAATGATGGGAGGATCCTCGAGTCATTCTAAGTTGTCCAAAACGAGCGTTTTTTGACTAACGTCCAAATACGCTACGAGGTTCTAATTTTGACAAATGTCCAGGTACCACCCCACGAACCCTTGAAATATTTTTCGAATTGCTCGCCAAATAATGGGAATTGATATAAGAACTTTTTGTTTTAGGTGAATCACCGGGTATATATTTCTTATAAGATTGTCTAAATTACAATAACAGATCAATTTTTATTTATAGTGCTTGGAAATTTTTGTTAAATTGTTATCAAGAATTGATGATTATATACGTTTGTTGTTAATTCCTACGCAATACTATTTGTTTTCTTCACGATGTAAGCCCACTAATTTTTTTAAAATCCGTGGGCATCTCTTATGACAGTTTGGTACATTTCCTCTTACAATCACTAAATAGTAATCAACGTACAATGATTTGTGATTAGCATTTGAAAATAATTAGGACAGATTCTTTTAATAGACCTTTTTTAATTAGATATAATTATAAGTAATATTATTTACTGTTTTAACACTAAATAATGATTTGAAATTATAACTTTCTTTATATTATATTGTAACATGAATGGTAACAAATTAGCAAATTTCCTGTCCAAATCGGAAAACATTGGGAAATTACAAAAATAGATGTTTCCCTAATAGTAAAAAAATATTTGAAATGACCATCTTTAGAAATGTTTGTTTTCTTGTTTCAATTAATTAAATCATTATAAATGCAAGTATATCAATTAACTTTAAAAGATTATTTTTTTCTTTCACTCTAATTTGAAAGTTCTTTAATAATGGTGTCCTCTTTATTAATGCATTTATTTCTTCATTGATAATGGCCCTCAATAATGTATACGATAATATGAAAAGACCTTCATTCTCCTTCTCTCTAAATACTGTTTTGCTTATACGGGTCGTCGTCGGACACACGCACCACACACAACACAAAACACTACCACAGATGTTGTTATCTTCATTTGCAAACTTGTTTTCGAGTCTTTTTGATCATACAACATTTAGTTGTGTGTGTGTGTGTGTGTTTGTATAGTTTCTGTGATTAAATATGTGATAATCTTTTGTCTTAATAAAGTTAAAAATAATCAAAGTGTATATAAATCTAATGTGATCCACAATAAAATTTACTTGAAATTATAAAGAAAAATACAAAAATTTATATAAATTCTCTAATTAGATTTGATGTAATTATATCTATCTTTCACATATTCTCTCTTTAACACAGTTCATTGTCTTTTAATCTGTAATATTTTTATGCATTTCTAATTAGACGTTATAACGGTCGCCTTAATTGGTTGTAATTAGTGTTATATTAATTGTTGATTGTTTCAAATTTATGTAATTTTTTCTAAAAATTATAACAGGATACTAAATTTTATCCTTAAAAATATTATAGTACTAAAGTCTATATTTTAATATGTTTTACAGAAAAATATTGAGTTTATAGTTTATCTCTTGTGAAATTATATAGGTTAACATTTTTAACATAAGATCCATTTATATTTCCGGAAATACCAAATTTTACTACGTATACCTACACAATTTTTGGAATGTTACACATCTGTAAACTTTTATTTCGTGAAAAACGGTTCAACTTTATGAAAGTAACAAATTGGTAATATTTTATATAAAAAAAAAAGATTCGTTAAAATTATAACCTTGCCCTGATTACAAGATCTTAAGAAGGTCGCTAACTCAACATTAAATCTATTAAATTAAATGTTTATATATAAAAAAAGAGAAGAAAAAATACTATATAAAGAGAAACGCCAAGGATTAAAAAATATTCCTAAAGGATCAAATTTATCACTTTCATGGATTTAAATAGCAACAACTCTATCCTTGTAAAGAAATTTGAATATTTGTTGAATTGGTATAGTGTTATTGTTTATAAAAACAAAAAAGGAAACTGTTTTGAATTAATTGTAAAACATGCATGTCATTTGCAAATTAGTATCTTTTCTTTTCTTGTTTGTTTTTTAACTAGAAAATTGACTATTTATGTATATATTTTGATAGATATTATTATCAATTATGTCTTTCGCGGTTCAATACGATTTAAGAAATCATCAAGATCTCCTAACTCAGGATTTCTATCATATGAAAATTGAAACAACAGATGAACAACCCGTTATATATGTGGCTATGGCATCTTGGATACCCAAATGTAATATGTATAACAAGTATGTTTATTTTTCTACTACCCTCTTCGATTTATTTTATGGTAAAAAGAAAATGCTTCAATAAGCAAACGTTCGTTAATTTGTATATTTGCGCCACCTGTTTGTGTTGTCGTCATTTTTCTTAATATTAAATATTTCATCGTTATGCTAATTTGATGGTGAAATCTTTGCCAAAATGATTGTGTAGGTTATCATTACCATCTGAAGACCGAAATATTTATCAATCTGTTTATAGTAATAATAATTACGAATATTACGTATATTTTGTTTAAATATTTACAGGTAGGTAAAATGAATCAATTTTGAATATGATAAAATGGATTTTTAATTTATTATCAATTATTTTACCTCATCTTTGTTCAAGGTGATGATCGCAAAATTATTTTGGTCTATGGATTGGCGTTGATGACCTACCAAAAAAAAAACACAAATCATTAAACATATTCTAAATATATTAAAGGATCCGAGTATTTTTATTATATGAGAAATATTTTTTACAGTTGTGAAGAAATGAACATTCCAGATAATTGTCAACAACATGAGGAAGATTCTCAAAAAAAGATTGAAGAATTTGAAGAAGAATGTCAAGATAATAGAGATGATAATGATGGTGATAATAATAAAGAAATAAATAATACTACTTGTACTATTACATCTAGCGAAACTGATAGAAAATCAACTAATCAAAATACACCACGTACTAAGAAATCGCTTGAAAAACGTGAACATGAACGTAATGAACGTAAATTACAGAAACAAAGTGAACGTGAAAAGCTACGTCAAGAGAAGGAACGACAAAAACAGGAAAAACTAGAACAAAAACGTAAAGAACGCGAGGAAAAGGAAGAACAGAAACGAAAAGAACGCGAAGAGAAGGAAGAACAAAAACGTAAAGAACGTGAGGAGAAGGAGGAACAAAGACGTAAAGAGAAAGAAGAAAAAGAGGAATTGAAACGTAAAGAACGTGAAGAAAAAGAACAGAAACGTAAAGAGAAAGAAGAACGTGAAATGCAAAAACGTAAAGAACGTGAACAAGAGAAGTTACGTAAACAACAAGAAATAGAAGAGAAAAATAAAGAGAAACAAAAACAAGAAGAACAAAAACAGAAAGCTGCAGCAGCTTTTGTTAATTTTTTCGTAACGAAAAAAACCGAAACAGATGATAAGAAAATTGAAAATTTCACATCATCAATATTTATGCCATTTCAAATAAAATCTGATATGAGATTACCGCCGAAACGTCGGCCACAATTAACACAAGAAGAAAAAGATAATTTAGATAAGTTTTTAAAAACTTGTGATGGAAATAGTTCGTATTTATTAGATTTAAAAAATGGTAAATCTATTGGAAGATCATTGAAAACATGGCCATACGAAGATTCTTCGGATGATGTGTATATAGTTGAAGATGATCTGGGTGAAACTATTTGTGAAGATAAACGAAAATATAAAAATGTGCGTGTTAAATTTTTGAAATTCCATGAGAATCGTCGACCACCATATTATGGTACATGGCGAAAGAAAAGTACATCAATTAAACCACGTAAACCATTTATTGAAGATCGAGAATATTTCGATTATGAAATTGATTCAGATGAAGAATGGGAAGAAGAAGAACAAGGTGAATCATTAAATGGTTCTGATAATGAAGATAAAGAAAATGACAATGAAAATGATGATTATGAAGTTGATAATGAATTTTTCGTACCACATGGACATTTAAGTGATGATGAAATTGATGATGAAGTCAATTCAAAATTGTCACCAACAGCATTAAAAGAAAAATTGAAATTATTAAAAGATGAATTTGAACAAGATATGAAGACTCAAACACAAAAAATTAAACCACGTTCAATTGGTTGTGTATGGTATAATAAGAATGGTGATAATGTAATTGCAACAATCGATCGATATTTAAGCCCATTAGCTATGTTAACAAATGGTCAAATAATTGTCAAGAGACGACAAATACCAGTTGTCGCTAAAACACCGAAAAAGACAAACAAAGAAATGAAGGAGGAGATAATACCAATTTTTTTGAAATTTATTGATCAAAATCCAAATAAGAAAAAGAAATTAATTGATGATTTTGTGTCGCATATGCAAATTAATGGTTCTGTTGATGATATACCGAAAAATATAATTGAAAAACATTTGAAAATGTTTGCTGAATGGAAAAAATGTACTGAAAAAGGACCAATGTTTAATAAATACATTTGGTGTGTTTTTGATGATGTTAAAGAAAAATATGGATATGTATCTACTACAAATTAATCGTCTTTTGTATTATTGTCAGTGTTTCATTAGTTTTTGTTTTATACATATTTGCATAATTGATTAAATAAAATTCGTTCTACAAAGGTTTCTGTTTGTGTTGTTATCTTATTATTACGCTAGTTCATATCACCTTTGAAACTTTGTATGGGTTTATATTTGTATAAAACAAAACAATAAAACAGTTCATGGAAAATATTCCTTCATTATTGTTTTACAGCAGTCAGAGAGCACATAGGTCTCGGCAGTATGAGAGAGGTTCCAGTGCTGAACGTCGCTATAAACGTAGCCATCGTCGTTCACCAACATCAAAGAAGCGCCATCGACATCGTCGTTCAGTATCTCGACGCAAACATAGCCGTCGATCGTATTCAACAGACCAGGTCAGTATTTATAATTGAATGATTGATTGATGAAGGTTGGTAAATATAAATATTGGTTAAAAAAGAAAGTGGTAAGAATATTTCCTTGCATTTATATTTATTTATTTATAAAAATCTAAAGATTTTTCATTTATATTTTTTTTGCCTCAATTATCCCCCCAATTTCACCGTTCTAAAATTAAACATAAGAAATTGTCATACTTTACAATAATAATTTTATAGAAGGATATTAAAATTGTATCTTTTCAATACAGATATGTGTTGTGTAATTTTTTTGTTGTCGAAATAGTTTAATCAAAATTTTATGGATCATAATTTCTGAATAAAAGTAATTTGAAATAATTTGGACAAATTCCAAGTAATGGATTCAAAATTAAAAATGCTTTAGAGAAATACAAGTTCCAAAAATGAAAATTTTCTCAATCCTAAATGAAAATAGAATCGGGACAGTGTCACAACGTGGCGGTTATTACTAATTATCTTTTGTAAAAAATTTGTGTGATTGTAAAGTGTGTTGGCTGTAAATTAGCACACTATTTAGGGTGTTTGTTTTGAAAATCATTTTCCAAAATCATCATGTTAATCACATTGGAAATTTTATATAACTCAGCAACAATTTCTACGTCGCTGCCAACAGTTTAGTTAGTCGTCACTAAGGTAAAAAGCTTTGATGACTGTAATGGTGGTGATGGTGGTGGTGGTGAGCTGTTTGTACAAGATATTTTTAGTTTGGCAGTATTTGGCATCATCGAACCTCCGTTCTGAACAACATAGAGAGAAACAGGCTAAACACGTATCTTTAGTTCTATTCGGGAGAGCCCTGAATTCACGTTAATTTCGTTTGTTATTTTTCTATTTTTTTCCCTAAAAAACGATCTAAAAAAACCTTGAAAGTGTTCCATCAATCCTTCCCTAAAACGTTTTTGTGTGATGCTTGGTTAGACCAAATGCAATCAGAGTTTTATAATAATAATAACCGTTTTCGGTCAGATAATACGCCAACATCGGATCGTCAACACAATTATCACTACCACCATCATTACCACCCTCAACGATATAATTTTAATTCATATACTTCTGCTATACCTGGAAACTTATGGCAAACAAATTCATATTTAAGAGACGATCGACGTTATAATAATAGTAACAACGACGATATTAAAACCAAATTTAGACCTGATGTAAATCTCAATAAAATGACAAGTTCTTCACTTACAAGTGATTCAACATCTGCAACAACAACAACACGTAGACCAAGATATGCTCGTTCATCGACAACTAGTGTCGCTCAATTATTGAGCGATTCATGTACAAGTCTTTTACAAAAATTAACAACAAGAGTTCGTGGACCTTCTAGTACTATAGAACGAACTAATACTAATAATAATGCAAATAATACAACAACAAATAAAACAAATTTCAATCCATTACAAACAAGTAAAAGTTCAACTAGTGTTTTTTCTGGTGTGACAAGTACACGTACACGACTTGAAGATAAGTATTCAACAGTTTTAGATAGAATTTATAATAAGAAATCACAACGTGAATCAGAGAAACGATTATTGTCGAATAATAAATTAACAACGTTATCAAAAAGTGCTACAACAAACAATGTTATACTTAGTGAGAAAGCTTATCCATATGTATCTGTTGCTAATGGTATTACTACTACAACTACTATTAATAATAATAATATATTACAACGTGAAAAAACACCATATAAAAGAGAAAAGAATTCAACATATAATAAACAATATCAAGAACCAAATTATAATTATTTAGATCGTGATAATGTCTATCGTGCCAGACATAGATCAAATCATTCCGAATTACGTCCAAGACGTTCATCGAAACCATTACGATCTGGCAAAAGTGAAATATCAGAACGTAATTCAACACATTTAAAACTCTATCCATTCGATATAAAATTAAACGATGATGATGATATAACAACCAATACAAATAAATCATCAACTTCTAATGAACATCATCATCATCATCGTCATCAACATCGTGGTACTTCAAAGAAATTACAAACTACTAATGATATTGATGATGATGATGATAATATAACAATAACATCAACAAATATTGATAATGATGTACCAGATTTTGTATCAGAACGAGAAGCAAAACGTAAAGAAATACAAAGTCTTATAATGAAATATTCAGTATTAGATGAATTTTATAATAAAAAAGGTCAAAATCATGGTGATGTTGATACAAATGATAAAATAGCAACAAATCAGGTATTACAACCAAGTAAGACTGCCACTATAGCACAGAAATATTATCCAATGACAAGTACTCATTTGGCGGCGGCGGCGGTTGTAAGTACAATTTCGTGTGTGTTGTTTGAATGTGTGTATGTATATGTGAATTTGATCTCTACAGCATCTCAAATTAACGATACATTTTTTTTTGTAATTATTATAAATAAATCCTTTGAGTGATGCTTGCGTAATCGAAACTTTATAAACTATTGTGTAAGTCAAAACTGTATTTTTTTTTGGAGTTGCGTTCATAGGGAACAAAATATCGTATGTTTATGTTGTTCTTTCTGTCCTGAAAATAATCTAAACTATTAGTATAATGATCCCATGCCAAGTGTAGTAGAGTAAAGTAGGGGTACACGTGTGACATTTCCCCAATAAGGTTTATTTTTTATTTTTAAATTCCAAAAATATCTTGTTTTTTATTTTTTTAAGGTTTAAACAAATAACGGAAATTACATGCAAAAAATTACTAATACCAGTATGATTCAACAATAATACACCACAAAATGGTTATTGTCAAAATCAAATTTAAAGAAAGCGAATTTTTTTTGACTCGACATATTTAAATGTGTTTTCATTGGAATTGGAACGTTCTATAATTATAATAAGATTAGATTTATTTCAGTTTAAAGTTGATATTTTTGCAATTTATGCCAGATTTTTGCCTTAAAAAAAACAATTTCCATGGGATCTGATTTTATAATTAAGAATTAATTGCTTTATGCTTGATTTGTTTATTTATTAAATAATTACACAACATTACTGTATTGAAGAGAAGAAGGTATATGTGGGTATGGCAATTTCTCAAACAGACTATCAAAAAAAGTTATGTGTAAATTTATTATCTATAATCAAACCTCTCTCCCTTATATACCTTCATCTGTTAAAATATTGTTCTGGTGCATAATTTGTACCCCGTTAAAGAGAATGATTGTTGATTTGGCAATCCGTTTGCCCTTTCCTTTTGTCTGCTTATTGGGGGCCACTCAACTCCCGTGTGTATTGGCGGCCACATTGACCTGTCTGCTGATCTTGATCGATGATGATGATGATGATGATGATGACCATGACCATGATGATAAACAATCAATCTCATGATGATGATGATGATGACGAAATGGATGGGATGAAAATACGATGTTGTTGATCATGAATGATGATGACGATATACATTCGCTCACTTGATGATGATGATGATCACAAATGCAGAGTTCGCGCGCACCATCAGTGGAGGATGATGAAGAAGGCCATCTCATTTACCGTTCAGGAGACATTCTGCAAGACCGATGTTCGTGAATACTTCAATTTGTTATATTTAGCAGTTTTTTCGGATAAGTCTTATATAAATATCTCTCAAAAAATATATAGATATATAAAAAATATTTATATATATACATATCTCCCCCCCAAAAAAAAACACGGACATAATTTATATGTACTCCTTACCACACGTAATTCGTAATTTCCTTTCTTTTCAGCTTTTAAATTGAAAAACAAAAAAAAATAAAAATTTGATTAGATAAAGTGAGAGAAGGGAGAGCTAACGAAGTTCTTTCTACTCAAATTTCTCTTTAAAATGCTTACATATCTATTCTTTATTTCCATTACTGTGTACAATATAAAAAGAATAGATACGTAAACCTAGTAATATTCTTTATAAAAGTCCATATTCTTGAATTCGTGGACATATA
>JAZBGW010000540.1:2687-23975 GCA_037464815.1 Mylabris variabilis | reverse complement strand
AGAAGTGTATTGGAAATAAGTTTCAGACCAAGCAGGAGTAATTTCCCAAATATGAAATTCCTACTCAAAAAATCACACCTATCGTCAACTCGATCCGAGGACACACTGTATAGTTAACTCACAACTTTAAGAGAGTAATAAACCAATTGAAATTCATAAGTAACCACAATTTTACAATTCTGTCAATTAAAACAGGTAGTAGACTCTTTTGTTCAGGGTTGCTTGTGGTCAACATCTGTTATAAAGCGGCCTGTCCCATAACTGAGTTGCAGGTGCTAAAATAAGCATTTTTTTAAATTATCATGTCTTAATGTTGCCATTCCAGGTGGTCTTTGTTGGCGAAATCTTATTACTCTCTTAAAGTTGTGAGTCGACTATACAATAATCCACCAACTATAAGTGGAACGTAATGAGTAATGAGGATAGGCGACAATTATTGAAATCGCTGTAAATTATAATCGATATCAATTTATTATCGATTCTGAGTATTTGGTTACGTTTCGAAATGAACCCGTGTACGTGATAAATCGTACTTTATACAGTCTCATCTTGTTTGATTTGAAGATTAAGGACATGACGGACTTATATGTCGATTCGTCGTTCGAAAATAGTTAATTTTCAAAATCTATTACTCTCTGTTTTTCTAAGATATTGTCAAAAATTAACGTGTGTTGGATAGAGGAATTTAAGTTGCATGTTCTGGAGCTTTCTGTTTTAGAAAAATATGATAAAATTCTAAATAACAGTAAAAATCCTAAGACTCTGTTTTTTTTCGTACATTTTCCTCCATAACTGGCTAAAATTTAACCAATATTATTGATTTTCAGTATGTGTTGGATAAATTTAGACAACAAATTAAATGAGCTTTCCAGATCTTTAAGAATTTTCTCGATATGTTTGTTAGTTTTTCGGTAACTGAAGAATTTTTTAAAAAAAAAACTCCAACAGTGATGGCATGCATAATTTTAAAAATAGAAAATCATACTCTCGTTTTTAGAAAGCTGATGTAAAAGGTGCGGACATGAAGCTCGCTTAAGTGAGTTTCACGGAAAATTTGAAACCCTTTTTCACCTATTATTTAGAACGATTAAAATTAATTAATTTGCCTCTTGACGGTATGAAAATATCGGAAATTTTATCTACTTCAGAACCATATTATCATAATCCATAATATTTTAAAAATATGCCTGGAAATTTGATTTTCAATAGGCCATATTTGTGTTGCTATTGTTATTTAGTATCCAGTGTACCTAGTGATGTGAATATGTAGAATACAATTGTAAAATACAGCTGTAAAATACATTAAATACTGTATGTATTAAAACTTTAGTACCGATTTTCATACGGCATTAAAAAAAATAATATTATGTTATGTTTCGGTGAAAATCACTTAATTTTCAAAATTGGATTTTAAGAGAGCTTCACGTCCTCGCCTTTTACATCACCTTTCTAAATACGAGAGTATGATTTTCTAATTATGCATGGCATCATTGTTAATTTTTTTTTTAATTTTCTTCAGTTATCAGAAAACTAAGAAACGTATCGCAAAAATTCTCAAAGATTTGGAAAGTTGTTCCAAAATGCTGATGCATACTGAACATTAATAATATTGGCAAAGTTTTAGCCAGTTATGGAGAAAAATTTAGGAAAAAATCCCAGCGTCCAAGAGTTTTCTCTGCCATTCAGAATTTCATCACATTTTTCCAAAACAGAAGGCTTTAGAACATGCAGCTTGAAAAAATCTATCCAACGCACGTCAATTTTTAATAATATCTTAAAAAACAAGCGAATAATCGATGTTTGAGAATTGACTATTCTTTCACGCCGAATCGACATACAGTAGAGGCGTTAGAAATAGAAACATAGGAAAAACATCGGTTCCGCCCATTTATTCTACTTACATATTAGTTAGAAAGAGATAGAAGAAACGTAGGTGGTCTAATGTAATAGAAATAAATATCTTAAAGATAGTCAGTTTTTTGTTTAATGCATTTTCAGTTTTTTTTTTCACGAAATAAAGGGGATACAAAGATACCAAATCCTTAACATCTGGTTATTGTTGTCTTTTAAACTAGAAATTTTGAACGTCAATGCAGGCAAAAGAAATTGTTTTGTTTGGTCATAGGACTAAGGGTGGGTCTTTTAGAATTTTTAGACCACCTACGTCTTTCCTATGTTTCTATTTTTGCCGCCTCTACTGTATAACTCCGACATGCTCTTAATATTCTCGTCAAGCATCTACTCGAATCATCATTTTATCGATAATATTAAAACATATTTTGCAATGTCACTGATATCATCATTGATTGTGAAGTTAGCACAGCGCCTCCACCATTTTTCACCCGACTTGATATTTTTTCGTTTCGTAAACGACGATATCATCGTTATTTTTCTTGTTCATGCGAAAGATGATTTACAAAATGATAAAGGAACGTGGAAGTTTTCAGAGGAATTTTGTAATTTTTCAATTGGAAAATTAATGAGCAGCGTTGTCAATATAAGGGGAGGGCGGAGCGAGAGAGCGGAAAAAAGTTATAAATCTTATTATGTTATTAAGTGATTATATGGAGAATCTTGTCATTAAAACTTTTATTACAGATTTATTTCACATTTGGTAGAAACGTGAATCGGAAATTTCTCAACACTGTAATGAATCAGTTTCGATTTGGTATCAGATTTGTGTATTTTCTATTATCTATTTGGAAATTAGAGACTGTAGATAACACAACACAATGGACCATTTTCAACGATCTTGGTTTAGTTTTACTATAGTTGTGTTGTCCATTAAAACCGTACAATGACCACCGGGTCAAGTCCAATCTAGTTACAAATCAATCGGGAACTTAATGATGGAAAATCCGTTTCGAATTCGAAGAAAATTCGACACAAGCACGCCAACTCTTAATGAAGAGATATTCGAATTAAATTGATTGATCGAATCAAAATCGCCTCCAGTTTTTTATCGTTGACGTCACACCGATTACGACATTCGATTCTTGAAACGGATTATTTGAAATTTTCACACGGTTGTTGTGTTTTTTCTCGGTTGGATTTGTTTAATGTTCGAGTTGTTTTAATATCGTGTAAAATTCTGTATGTACCAGATGTGATGGATATCATTTGGAAATTATTATAAAGTATTCAAACATCAGTCGTCGTTAAAAATTAACGGTTTAAAATAAACAAATTGTCAGACTATAATGAAAAACGATTAAAAATAAATATTGTTATCTGTATAGTGGATTAAGGTGCGTTCACACATGTGCGCGTTCTTGTTCCATATTGATTTCCGCATAATTTGTTCGTTTTGTGAGAAAGAATTCAGTCGTTTGAAAATCGACCAGTTCACCGACCAAATGTCGCATATAATTGGGTGAATCCACTACAAAAATAGAATTATTATAGTCGCAATTCTATGTGAATAGAGCATCTGTTATTTCCAATATTTTTTCTATTTTTACACACAACATTAACATACTAATTATTAACGATAATTGTTGTAAATCATTCACGTTAATTGATTAATTAATCAACCTATTTATATCTGTTTGTTGCCAGGGGTGCGTTTTCAGTCGTCCGAAGATGTGTACAGAAATCCACCGGATTGGAGTTTGCTGCTAAAATTATTAACACAAAAAAATTATCAGCTAGAGGTAAGATGATGCAGTGTTGATTTTTTTTTTTTGGTTGTTGCCCTGGAGACAATCCAAAAGTTTCTCAATAATCACTTTCAATTTCCATTAGATTCCGACGTTAATTGTACATTAATTTTAACCAAATTCACAATAATGACATATTCTACAATGGAATCCTCGAGGATCACTTTAAATCGAGATCAACTTGATTCAACATATTAAATTAGGTTAAGTGTATCGGTAGTGGTCGAGAAAATTTGCTAATTATAAGACCACCCCTTTTTCAAAAATAAAAGAGAACGTATGAAAATATCGTAAAACTTGAAACCTGGCAATTTTCCACAAGATTCTTGCATGACAAAAAAAAGTATAAAAAGAGAATTTGCATGTTGTTATTATTATTATTATTATTAAATGATTTTTATCTGGAACGTATCCCAGTTATGTATGAAATATGTGTAAATTTTATCCACACGCCTATAAAACACGTCCTGGTTCTGTGTTGATAAAAACACCCAAGAGTCGGATATATTCTTTGGTAATATGGAAAAGATCCGACAAGAAGAAGAAGAAGAAGAAGCGCCGCTTCATCGTGCAAAATTTATCAACTGATAAATGACTTTTTGGCCGCCACTGTGTCCCAATATTGGGCACATTGACCTGTTCTATACTCATTCTTGTGTCGATCTCGTCGACATCTCATCTTTTCATACTCCATCCACATCTAAGAGAAGATTCACATCACAAATCAAATAGTCTGATGTTTCTACGTGACGGATATGTGCAGCACTTGTGAATCCATTCCAATGAATAGTGCTGGGTTGAAAGAGAGGAAGAAGTTATTTGCAATTTCCTTCTTGACCAAAATCGTAAATTAATTCCGAACTGATTCGAATTTAACAACGAAATTAGATTAACCAAACTGACAAGTTGATTTTGATTGGATATTATTGCTATTGTAATAATAACAAACTTTCTACTAACTAGGTGGTAGTCGGATATAGTCGAGGGAAATTGTTCAAAATTCATTGTACACAAATTTTCACACTCGAATTGGTACGTTCCAGTTTAAATCTATACACGACTTACACAATCAAGGGATATTTCAAAGTCGAAAAATCTCTCCAAAATCGCACGATCCTTTAATTCTCTACGGATCGATTTATTGAATCACCCTATAGGGTGTTTTTTTTTAAAAGTGTCAATTCATATGAAACTCCTATTAGCCGGCAAGCGATTCGAAAAATATTTCAAGGATTTGTAGGGGGGCTGGAGACCCTTTTAACAAAATTAGAAGCTTGTAATTTGTTTAAAAGTTCGTCAAGAAACGCTCGTTTGGACAATGTCGCAAAACGACACAAGCACGCAAAACGACTAAGAATGACTCGTAGACCCTCCCAACAGTGATTTTTTTCGTTTTTCTCCACAGAATTCTAGAGAAAATGCGAAACGTTTCCACCTGTTTTCGTTTTTTTGAAAATCGCGACATTATCAGAAACGGGCGTTTTTGACCATCTTCCAAATGAGCTACGAGGTTCTAATTTTGATAAAATGATCTATAGACACTCTTCTATAAATCCTTGAAATATTTTTATATGAATTGACCACTTTTAAAACAAACATCCTGTATAATAATAAAACCAAAGATCTTTCGAAGTTTTTCATTTCGCTTCTATTGGAGTAAAGTTGTAAAACTTTTCCGGGTAGGGATAATTACAACTTGCTTATCTAGCTAATAATAACATGTAGTTTTCTTTGGAGGCGGTTATTAATTCTTCCCTATATAATTTTCCATATGATTTATTGAAGCAAGTGGTGATATTTTTTTAAAAAAATAGCTTACAATTGGAAACACCACATCTATATAATTTTGTAATGATTACAGATTTTCAAAAATTAGAAAGAGAAGCTAGAATTTGTAGGAAGTTACAACACCCTAATATAGGTAAGTTATAGAATTGTTGAATTGGTGTTGTTTTTCCGTTGCCGCCAGTAATAATTGTCAACAAACAACCAACATTTTTCATTAAATAAACAGCTTTAACTCTCCCCAAATACATTTTCATAACATACACACATCCACCATTAGCGTATAGATTAATCGTTACTTGTTTTATTATAAATAGTTAGCAATCCTGATGTTCTCAAACATTTAGGTAATCGTTTTGATTTCAGGCTTTTTCTATCATTAATTATTCAAACTCATGCATGCTATTTGATTTTCTATTTCGAAAAAAATATACAGGGTGATTCAAGAGGAACGGCCATTAAGGGGATGCTGGAGTCCGGCCTCTATTCAATGTCCAAAAAAGTGACAATTTTTAATTTTTCAAAATTGGATTTTTCGGAAATTATCTGTCTCCCGTCCATGAATAAGCGTTCAAATAAGCTGCTGTACGATTTTTTATCTTTAAAATTGTAGAAATGGCGTGATTTAAAAAAATTGACATGCTCCGACATTTTTTTCTACACTTTAAAATTTAGTGAAAATTTTCTAAAATGGAAAATCCTTCGGATGTACCGTGAAACGCCAAATTCAACGCTGGCTACAGCGTTTGAATATCCAAAAAAAAACAAGCTAGAAATCCGTGATTAAAAATTGGCACTTTTTCGGTAATCAATAGAGGCCTACTCCAGCTTTCCCTTAAAAGTATAAGAAGTTCTAATTGATGGATGTTTCTGAAATTTGGTATAAAGACATTATGCCTCCTGATCCTTCTCTAGATAAAATTTTCGTTTTTCGGGCGATCTCCATTATATGGGGTAGTACACCCTATACTCTTATCTTAAATGAAACGGCTTATTTTTCATTGCCTTTTTAAATGTTTTTGATGAAACCGAAAGGGTCTAGCGCTGAAGGTTTTTCAGATATTTATACTTTTAGCGCAATTTTAAAAATTGCAGTGTTTGATTAAAAAATTTATATTTTTAAAGATATAATATTTAAAATGTTGAAACTTGGAATTCAAGTAGTACAAATAATCTACTTTTTATTAGTTTAGGCAAAATTTAATTATCTTTCAGCGTTTGGCTGAAAAAAAAGTTCCTTCAGGCAATTTTTAAGCATGAATATTTTGTTTATTTTAAATATAACGCTATATTCTTCTTTACACGAGTAGATAGAGAAAACAATTCTGCATCAAACTGTATTAGCATTCCCTGTATTTATTTTTAATACTTTTTCAATTATTCAAAATTTTCAATGTCATCTAAATTTCTCCCTTGAAAGAAAATGTTAAACAGAGAAGGCTTAGAAGAACAACTTTCAATTCAGTTGTCACAATTAACGTGAAAATAATTAATTAATTTTCGGCTATTTCAATGAAAAAGAATGGAAGAAATTAATAATTCAATCAATATTTTTTTGCATGTGCTTTTTGTGTATGTAGAATGTCCAAAACTTGTAGAAAAAAACATATAGAATATTCATTATTAACGTCATTTGTGATATTTTGTTATTTTGCTAAGCCTCCTGTGAATTTAATTATAGTTTAAGGTTGAACCCCAGTGGATAAAAAAAGAACTATAGGCTCAAAATTTTTTTAAAAAATTACCGTAGCCTAATATTTTATTAAATTTCACTTATGCCAAGTTTGAACAAAAGCTGGTATGTAGTTTTTTTCTAAAATGAAAAAACATCAAAAAACTTCATTTTTATTTTTTATCTCGGAAACCTTATACCAGATTTTGTTTAAACTTTATTATCACATCTAATGAAGTTTTATTGAACTTCTTTCTTTTCTTGGTTGACTTTGAACCCATAGTTTTTTCAAAAAAATAGACGAAACAACGAAATAGGTATTTTAGAAAACCAAAAATCCATTCTCACATATGGGTTTATTTTAATTCTAATGCAATAGGTGTAGAAACCAAGTGTACGATATAGAATCAGCGATGAAAATTGATATGAACGAAATTATTTGGCATCAACGTCAATTCTTCATATTGCTCCCTAAGTAAATAAAGTAATCTGTAAATATGGATAAAAATGTATATGAAAAAGACGTTGTGGGGAAAGCGCCATCTAACGTTTGAGAAGCGTAATAACCGCAGGTCTCTCATAAAGCAGGTTCTCCCTTAGTTAGTTTGACAAAATTGAATATTTTAAATAACTGATAATTTATAAAAGATAAGGAGTGTTAAAACACTTTGATATAGATTTTTTTATCTATCCGACCATATAAATAAAAATATGGTGTTGCATTTAAAATAAGCAAGATATAGTTTGAAAATTTGGCTGAAAGAAAAATTTATTACAGCTAAACGCCAACACATAATTGAATTCTGCTTGAATTAATAAAAAGTACATCATTTGTACTACTCAAATTCCAGGTTTAAATATTTCAAATGCTATGGTTTCAAAAATACGAATTTTTCAATCAAACACTGCAAATTTTAAAATTACACTAAAAGTTGAAATATCTTAAAATCTTTCAGGTCTAGACTACGGGTCATGTTATCAAAATCCCCTTCGATTTCATCAAAGAATTAAAAAATGCAATAAAAAATATACCATTCTATTTAAAATAAGAGAATAGAGTGGACTACCCTATATAACGGGGGTAGCTAGAATAATAATTTCTAGAGAAAGTTCAGGTGACATAACGGCTATATACCAAATTTCATTAACTTCTATCAGTTGGAACTTTTTATACTTTTAATAGCCGGTTCTCTTGAATCATCCTGTATATCACGTTCTTTTATGTGTACCGCTAAATATTATTGAATTATATTTCGTGTAGCATCAATCGTGTTGTGCTTTAAATAATCATTTACAACAGCTTTTTTGCATCTTATTTTCACACATATTATTGAATCATGTAGGCGTCAGTTTCATAAAAGATTCAGTTGTTGCATGAAAAAAAAATCAACAGCCGTACTCTACATTTGATTCATTATATTTGATTCAAAATTCAAATTTTCGTTTGATCTGTCTCAACAGTTGGCTTTTGTGTTGTTTTGTTCACTAAATTTGAACTTTGAATCATTGAGAGACATTATTAATCAAGGAGAAACGATTTGATAGGTTTCATTAGGATTGAAGTCTTTTAAAAGCCATGTAGAACAAATGCGAGACAAGCATTGAAATTTTTGGTATTCGAACAACGATTCCTTCTATATGTCTACACAAGACTTTGATTCGATTATTTTATCGAAAAATATTTGCGCAATTTCACACGAAATTTGCTTGGTTGATTGGAAAGTAAAGGGTTGTAGTGGAGATATGGCGAGGGTGGATGGAATGGAGAGAGAGGCAGATTGCATTTAATCGTCGTTTTCCATTATGTGGTGAAAAAATCAATCTATCCTTCAGTGATTCGCATCATTTAATTTCCGTCATCATCATCATCATCATCGTCATGATTATCAAATGTTGAGTTGAGCTGTAAAGTGAATGTTGCATAAAGATTGTCCTTTTATTTAATTATTTTGTCATTTTTTTCTGATTAATTATTGTATATTTTTCGTCATTTCAGTTAGACTTCACGACAGTATTCAGGAAGAGAACTTCCATTATTTAGTCTTCGATTTGTAAGTATTCTCTTCAAATATTTATCATCGTTATCCAAATAGAAATAAATTATACTTTATGGCCACTATCTTTGTTTTTCCTCTCCTCTTATCCTTGTGTATCCTCGGCAAATACGGATGATTCATTATTGCAGAACAGTCAGTTTCTCCCTAATGAGACAACAATAAATAAACACATAGAGAAAGAACCGCAACAATATTAAACAATAACACAACTTTTATTACATATACCACAATGTGTTCTATTAATAATAATCCAACATTTAATGTGTTTATTATTTAATTTCCAGGGTAACAGGTGGTGAATTATTTGAAGATATTGTAGCAAGAGAATTCTATTCGGAAGCGGATGCATCGCATTGCATACAACAAATCTTAGAATCTGTAAATCATTGCCATCAAAACGGTGTAGTTCATAGAGATTTGAAGGTATAGATAACGATTGGATAATTTTCAGATTTTGATGAAAATTTTGCAAATGTTTGCAGCCTGAAAATCTATTATTAGCTAGTAAAGCAAAAGGTGCGGCCGTTAAATTGGCCGATTTCGGTTTAGCAATAGAAGTACAAGGTGAACAACAGGCATGGTTCGGCTTTGCCGGCACACCAGGCTATCTATCACCGGAAGTATTAAAGAAGGAACCATATGGGAAACCGGTCGATATATGGGCGTGCGGTGTTATTTTATATATACTTTTAGTTGGTTATCCACCATTTTGGGATGAGGATCAGCATCGATTATACGCACAGATTAAAGCTGGCGCTTATGATGTAATTAATTTACAATTCTTAATAATAAGAATAATAATGCAAATATAATTAAATCATTAATTTTTCTAGTATCCCAGTCCTGAGTGGGATACGGTTACACCGGAAGCCAAGAATCTCATCAATCAAATGTTGACTGTGAATCCTGGTAAACGGATCACGGCAGCTGAAGCATTGAAACACCCATGGATTTGCGTAAGTTATTATTATTATTATTGTAATTTATTGCAAAATTGGTTTTATTTTAGCAACGCGAACGTGTGGCTTCTGTTGTCCACCGCCAAGAGACTGTGGATTGCTTGAAGAAATTCAATGCAAGACGCAAATTAAAGGTAAAATGCTCAATAAACGCAAATATTTCATCTAAAAATCAACAATTTTAGGGAGCTATCCTGACAACCATGCTAGCAACACGGAACTTCTCAAGTGAGTACATTGCTATGTTATAGAATTAAAGGGTTTTCTTTTTAAAAAAATTCGGTAAGATACACAGTGTTTTTTTTTTGATTATGATAAAACACTCTGTATTGGTGAAAATTTTGAGATTCTGTGGTATTGATAATGCCCAATTTTTTCCAAAAAAAAGAGCAGAAAATTAGTTATGTTTTGCTGGATATTTGTAGTAGAATGACAAGTATAGTTTTGACAACTTTCTGAAACGAGAAGCTCTAGAGCTTTTAGTATGGCATGATTTTAATGAATCCTTTTCTTAGAAAAATTAGTAACTCACATTTCTATTACATATTAGAGAGATAACTCAAATAATTTGTACATAATTTCTCTCTGTCTCTAAATACTATTCGAATATTTTTTTTTGTAAATAATTTTTGCTAATACATCACTCACTCTAATGTGATAACAATCAAATGTTGTCCATCTTTTTTTTGTTTATTTAAACATCAATTTTTCGGGAGGGTGGTGGTTAGAAATGAAGGCAGACACATCCACAGATGCCTAATATCCACACACTAGTAGTTGTGCATAATAATTTAGTATAGATTAGCATTGGGTAGTTGGTAACTATGTTTTGTTGGTTGTGGCGGATCTGTTCGCGTCACCCTACTCTACCTTCACCTCACTTCTTCACCTTGATGCAACTAGAATGTGGTAAGAACACTGCAACCGAATCCCATTTGTCCTTCCATCAAACACATACAGGATAATTGTGTTAAATTATAGAAATTGATAATAATTATAGAAATGTCCTGAATGTGTCGATCATCTTTTTATTATTATCATCATCATTATTATTAACAAAAAATGCACAGATTTTTTTGTGGTATTGATTTGTTTTGAACGAAAATTCACTGATTCTAACGTCTAAAAAACAAAATTGTGTTTTAGATGTGTGAATTGAATGGCTCATGTGCATGATTTCTTTTACGTTTCTTTCTTTATTTTTTTATTGATTTATGTCATCCACATTAGCACAGCATACGCTTCATCTTTCCATCTGTTTTGTTTTTCAATCATAAATACCAACATATGTAATCGAGATAGAGAAAAAGAAAACGAGACATATATTGGTATTTGACAAGAACGAAATCATACAATTTATTGTATAAATTATTTGAAATTTACTAAAATTCTAAAGTTTGGTGTTGATTTAATCAAATTTTTGCCGTTATCATTATACTAAAGAAGAAATCGAGTTTAATTTCAATTTCTCTTTCCGATCTTCTAGGTCGAAGTATAGTCGTAAAGAAAGGGGACGGTTCTCAAGTCAAAGAATCAACAGACAGTTCAACAACATTAGAAGACGACGATATAAAAGGTAAGTCGATTCGTCCAATTTCTGTGCAACAATCATCAATTTTCTAGCTCAATTCTGTTGTAATAATCCTTTCAAGAAAAAAAAAACCGAAACGATTCTTGCAACAAATCGATTCTCCTCTATCCCATTGTTTATGAAAGAAATAGATATAGAATCATTCACACCCACATACCACTGGTTTATTTAACTGTCTGATGGAAGACCATCATCATTGTTTAAAAATATCAGAAGTAATTGTGATAATCACAGCTTATCATTCGTTTCATTCTGAAACAGTAGGAAAAGAACCAGAAAATTCATTGGGCAATTTTGGTGGATGCGCCGGGATATTCGTATCATACTTTGTAAATATTTTGGAATTTTCTGGAATTCGAACCATACAGCTACTGCTTATCACTACCACCATCACTATCAATATACACATATACGAACACTATCACCTCCCATTTTCATCGTTTTTTCTGTACTTTCTTGAGGGCTTAATAAATGACGATTATCTGGGGGTGTATATTGGGAGCACAATTTTCAAATTAAACTAATTAAGAATTAAATGTAGTTTAATAAAATATTAGATAATTTGTTTGTGTTCTGGGCTTCGCTCAGAGGATAAGAAGGGCGGAGTCGACCGCAGTTCCACTGTTATTGCCAAAGATCCGGAAGGTAATTGATTAAGATATTTTCACAAAAAAAAAATCGACCGCTGTATCATCCAATAGAATCCGTTCTAGAATTAAAAAAAATAGAATTTTTGGTTAATTAATCGGATGGTAAAGGAGAATTGGAGTGATACAGTGGCGTTCCTCAAATCAATTTTACGATATTATAATTTTTTTTATTGTACCATAAGGGATTATATTTAAGCAATTCATAGCTTATACTAATTGCTCGACTTTTTTCTTTTGAATTTCCATTTGTCCCCTTCATATTGTTATTATTATTATCATTATAAGCACATAATTGCACGAGTTCTATGTTGTTCGAAAATAGTACAGCATGGTTGTTATTTATAGAGAAACTTGTCTAGATCTTAGATGTGTCTTTTGTTTTTTGCATCTAGTTGGATTTGGTGTTTAACACGAATGTTATGTAGAAAATTTATGGTTGCATGTGTGCAAAATAAACGTTATTTTTATTATTTATTATTCAATAAAATAAAACAAAGATCAAGTTAATTTCGTTCGATTGAGTCAATTTTATTTAATACTACTATTATTATTATTATTATTATCCCATCACAACACTTATTTTAATTATTTAGATAATCAGTTGAAATAAATTTGTGTTGAACAAAACTAAAAATAGATTTATTTAAAGTTGATTTGTTCGAATATATACAACTCTACGTCCCCGTCGGCATCGATTGGGCTTGATCAGTTTTAATTTTGGAACAACAGTGACAACAGAAACTGTAACAACAACAACAACTCCAGTGTTTGCCAACAATAATCCGTCTTGTCACCGATTTGTTGTATTAACAAACATTCAAATTGTCTCTTTCTCTCTGTACTCGTTTATTGAATTGAATTTTTGATAATAAACACATTGAAGATTGTGTTTCGTATATTGAAATATTTCGGGTCCGAGTGCCAGATTTGATTTTAGCAAAATTGGTTGTTTTAGCGATATGATGTCTGCTATTGCTGGCGTTTTGGGCGCCACAAAACGGCGCGACAGTACGTAATCACAACCAATTAATTGTGATAATAATTAAATTATTATAACTGTTATTATTGTTATTAAAATTGTTTTGAAATGTAAGCCCAAGCAGGCATTGGAACACCACCACAATCACCGAGAGTCGTACCAAGCTCATCAAATTCACCATCCAGTTCTGTCGTTGCTGTTACTAATCCACGACCAAATACGTTTAATTTAGGCCAAGTCTCATTGCAAGAGGTCCAAGGTTAGAAAAATGTGTGCGATGTTCGACGGGTGTTAAACAATAATAATAACAATTAATCTAAATGATCTAAAAATTGATTACAATAGCCTTGTTTGTTGATTTGTTGTTCGTTTTTTTTATGCTTCTTGTTTCAATTACACGCTTCTAGTTTCGGATTATGTGCATGCTTTATCCAGTTGGAAAAAGACGAGTCGCAAAGTCTTTGATCGATTCATTGACGATTCAGGTTGGTTTCCGTATTATTTAGTAAAATAAACAGGAATATTCGTATTTATATTGTGCGGATATTCCTGTTGCTTGTAATGCTGATTATACAAACAATTAATTGTGCATGATTTTTATGTAATAAATAATCAAAGAGGAATCAGATATTGTCTACCATCGTCTCAATTCGAGTGAAAACAGTGATGGTAAGCATAGTAATTGTTGTAGTTTCGGTTTCTGTAGCATTAGTGGATGGCACTTTTCCTTTAATACATTCTTTTACAGCCCAGCAATTAGTACAAGATCTCCTGACAGCTCAATTTTTCTTTATTTCTTTTTAATATCAACAATAATGACAATAATTTTAATAAAAGAAAAACGAAACGTAAAGCTTTTGCTGCCAGATTATTTTCATAAGGAATAATAAATGTTGACAGACTATATAAAAATTGTTAAAAAGAAAATGTCGCATTTATTTTTCCCGTGCATGTACAAAGCTGCAAAAGCAATTACTAACAAAATGCTTGTTTGCGATTGTAGAAATACGGATTGTGTGCCCTGAAAAGCCGTATTCTCAACTATCCACAAATTCTCAAACTTCAGGTATGCTTCAATTTCTAATTTTTTCTATTCAAAATTATTTAATCAATTAACGCTTTATAAATATTTAATAAATTTTACATAATCCTGTATAGCCACACAGAATTTGATTCAAGTTTCTTTCGGCCATTATATGACGATAATCGGTCGAGAGAATTCACAAAATTTTCTTTTCGAAATAAAAAAAAAAAACAGCAGTCTTTCTTCTGCATGAAATTAATTTTCCATGTATAAACCAGTGGTACTTGGTACCCTTTGTTGATCTGTTCAAACTAACTTGTTACAAACAAAAATTGTTTTATTTAGCTCGAAGGCAAGAAATAATTAAAATGACAGAACAACTGATCGAAGCCATCAATACTGGCGATTTTGAGGCATACACGTGAGTTATCCGATTATAATAGAACACGTGGGCTATAATTGAGAATTTTCAGGAAAATTTGTGATCCACATTTAACGGCATTCGAACCGGAAGCCATGGGCAATCTCGTTGAAGGCATGGACTTTCACAAATTCTATTTCGATAACGGTTCGCTCTACCGATCCACCCCCTAGGCAGTTCGTTTGATATTTATCGTAAATTTCTTTTGTAGTCTTGGGCAAGAATTGTAAGGCTGTCAATACGACCATTTTAAATCCGCATGTGCATCTGTTGGGCGATGATGCTGCCTGTATTGCGTATGTTCGTTTAACACAATACATGGACAAGTAAGTTGTGTGTTGATTTGTAATTTTCCAGATTAGTTTCTTGTTCTCGTTCAAATAAATTGTAGACATGGCCAGGCACACACCCATCAATCGGAGGAGAGCCGTGTCTGGCATAAGCGTGATAATAAATGGCAGAATGTCCATTTTCATCGTAGCGGTGGTACGGGTGGGGCAGCTTTCGGTTTTAGTTCACATAAATAATAAGGAATAACCACCAATAATTATTTAGAGAAGAAATTGATGAAAATCTAGTTATTAATTAATGAAATAATTATTTAATTAAATTTAATAAAACAACAACAAAACACCTGAATGAAGGCCATCGATATTACGAAAATAATTGTATAAACTATCTAATATTTGTGGTAATGTGTGATTCTCGTATATAATAGTTTTAATTAGTTCATTTTTCAATTACAATTATCTCTTTATCATCATTATTATAATTGTATTTATAAAATATTATCAATTATTCCACACGATGTCAGATTATAGCACGAGTGTTTTTCAACATTTTTATTTCTCGTTGATTCATTGTAAATTCATTTTAAATACATCGTATGGAATACAATTTTTAAAATGATATAAAATTCACGATAAAAAACGATAGATTGCCTTCTGTATATCTCTAGACTTGCGATACAAGTTTACAATTGATTTTAGCAAAAATAACATCAATTTAAAATACTCTTATTAATATTACTTACAATTAGTATATAAATGTTTTTAAATAAACAAAAAAAATGATAAATAGGTGCCATATTTCGTTTTAAGATTTGAATAAAATTGAGAAATTGTAACGATAAGAGTGGCAGCTTATGCAGCACACCAAATAATATTAGCCAAAAGAAACAATAACTCGTGTAGAAATTGAACCAATTATTTAGAATTTTTAATTTAGTAATGAAGGCTTGTTTTCGTGAAGATAAAGGGAAGAACAAAAATTTATATACACACAAAAAAAAAGGATAAAATCTTACTGCCTTATAATAAAATTAAGGTTTCCAGTAAATTTCCGTTTCGATTGCTACACAATTCTCCAAACAGTCTCCACACACAATCAAGTCCACTCTTATAGAGTTAGTTTTGATTGGGGACTGTTTGAAGAATTAAAGGTTACAGTTGTAGAATGGTAAAGATTTTTATACATCAACAACCATGGCTGCGCTTCTTCTTCTTATTCTACAGACATTTAACCGAACTCCTTCCATAGATCGTTAATAATTGCTAAATCTGCTCCAAAATCTCCGAAACTGATCTAATAGACAAAACAAATTAGCTCTCCACACATTGGCGATTTAATTTTGATTTTCTAGTTTCTCTGCTGCATTATTATCGAATTTATAAGACGACAAACCAAAAAATTCATCCACTATTACTACTACTACTACTACTACATGTTAGACTAGTTCTTTTTAGTAAATTTCTAGATAAATTGTAATAAAAACGGTCATTCTATGAATTGACTGAAACTGTCGAACAATTTGATGGAGGACACAAGAAAAAGTTTGGCCTAAATTTCGGTTGATGTCGTTCAAATTTTGTTTGTGCACCCACCACGACCAGGTGTTTTCAAAACAACTAATCCCTTTATTTCTTCTCTACATAAAAGTATAGAAAAATATTAAAACATTTTATACTGTTGCTATTTATCCAATTATACATAAACTTATATTGTCTTGTGATTTTTGCAATATATTTCCATATTCATACACGATTTTTGCAAAAGATTAATGTAAATTTTAGGAATTTTTCAAATATTTGTTCCAAATAAAGGGGAAGATTAATTAAAAATACATAAAACACGTTATGTTGATTGTATTTGTGCATAAATGAACGAATTGTTGCTTCATTAACAATCTTGTTTATTGTTAATGGAACAATACTTTCAACAATTACTAGATGTTTATAAATATTATAAACAAAACCAAACCAAATTTAATTAAGGAAGGCGTAAAATAAGGGAAATTTTTAATGTTTTCGTGCAATATATTTCTAGAATTTAAATGTTATTTTTTAAGAGAATAAAAATCTATCTACATTTATATACATATAGAGTTATATAATAATTTATATCTTATACATATTATAGTAATAATATATTATATATTTGCTCATATAGTGAATTTGTTCCTTGTTATTTATGTTAAATATTTGAATTTCTAACGAAACTATTTGTATTTATTTTAAATTATGCACGCCTCTATGTATTATATTGATTTTTATTGTACTTGATTGCTTTTGAATATTCAATTATTCCCATACAAACACAACTACAATAATTTAAAACAAAAGAATTGTATTATATTTATGTAATAATTGTACTATGTTAATTATTATCAAACAGATAAACAGATAAACGTAAAATTCGGATTTAAACAAAAATAATAATGATAAACACTCACACACACACACATGTTAAATGTATATATATTTAAGGTGAAAAAAGTAATTATGAAACAAAAATCATTATTATTATCATTAATTACAACTTAATTTTTGCTTCTATCATATTCAATATGTATCTACATAATGTATGTTCTCTCCTTTACAATCAAGTGTTTGAGTAAAAACCACATTGATGGAAAAACTAAAAAGTTGAGAAAAGATGATTAAAATCAAAGGGTCTTATTTCAATACCAAAACAGCCTCCCTACTGTTCCAATATAAAAATGACTTGCAGCATACTGAAAAGTGACCGTTTTTCTAGTTGGAGACTACTTTTTAAAAGTTTAGTGGATACCACACAAAGGGTTCTTTAGGGTAGTTTTAATAACGACTACAATATCAATAAGAAATTAAAAACGTGACCTATGCAAATTTTGGCGACTGAAATGCTTCACTATTTAGGATCAGTTTTCCTGAGGATATTACTGAGTTGGCGACTGAAATGCTTGGCACAGTTCGTTCAAAAATTTTGCTATTTAAGATCAGTTTTCCTGAGGCTATTACTGAGGTGAGTAAGCAATTTTTCTCTAGATTACTCCGACTTATCGTGGATAATTTACCCAAAATGAAGTTTCTCAAAACTACATCAATGATGCATGTGAAAACGGTATCGATTATTAGGAAGGTTTTTACTTTGGTCATAATTTGTTTTAATAGCAAAACGTCTAAAAATGGTGTAGTGATTGTGAGGAACGAGTAATTTTATCATTCGCTTTGTAACCTGAGATTTTTTCCTGAGTCGTTCAAGCCAAGGCGATTTGTATTCTATTTTAGTCTAGAGACAGCAATTAATTTTGATACATAACTGGCTAATTTTTGCAATTTTTAGGTTCATGAAAGACTAACAAGTTTTAATTATTTTTCGACATTTTCAAGGGAAATATTTAAAGAAAACTGTTCATAAATTATACAGCTAGAATGATATTTGTATGCAAACACAAAAATGGGGTAAGTGTGGTAAAATAGCTACTGAAGAAAATATAGGAACAAAGTTAGATCGAAAAAGATTTTATTCTTGTTGTCGAAAAAATAAAAATTTATCATCCGACAATTTGCAGTAATTAAGGGGAAGCTGCAGTCCGGCCTCTACTCGATATCCGAAAAAGTGACAATTTTTTATTTATTTTTTCAAGATCATCGATTTTCCGTTTGTTTTCTGAGATGTTCAAACTCTGTAATCAGCGCTGAATTTGGCGTTTCACGGTGCATCCGAAGGGGTTCTCCATTTTGCAAAATTTTCACTAAATTCCAAACTGCGTAGGAAAATGTCGGAGCTTGGCAAAATTTTGTAAATCACTTAGTTTCTACAATTTTAAAGATAAAAAATCGTACAACAGCTTGTTTGAAAGCTTATTCATGGGCGGAGGGCAGATGGTTTCCAAAAAATCTAATTTTTAACTTTAAAATTGTAAAACATTTGTACGTACTCCGATATTTTCTTCTGAACTTTGATATTTATTGAAAATTTTTTAAAATGGTAAGAGTTACTGAGCTTGGAAATACCTCAATCGATCACAAATTTTATTCTTCAGGGGGGACGCTCGATTTTTGGTGGAAAACCGATTAGATTTTCCAATAATCCGAAAATAATATGATTTTTGTCCTAAAAACGTAGTATCAAATTGGGCCATATTACTTCGTGTATAGTGAAAATAATTTAATTAAATTTGCATGAATAAATAGAAGAAAGTCAACTGTATGGGGGGAGGCTAATCAAATTTCAATTTTCTTTTCCATTTATGAAAATATTGCATTTAAAGTAGTCTATTTTTTAGCAATTATAAGCCTGAATAAGTAATAAGGAGCGAGTATTGTACTCAACATAGTCATCCACATTGACAGGTATACAATAGGGTAAACAAAATACAATCATACGTCAGTCATTATTTTGAATGGTCCACTATATTTGCAAGCAAGACAACCAAAAGTCTATCGTAAAACAGGTAAAAGAGGTGACGAAAACTAGTTTTGTTTGCAATGAATTGACAATACCCTTCAAAAATTTCTGTTATTTTAACCAACACCCATCGAAATATTTGTTATTAAATGACAATTAATTACTACATCGCTACTGACAATTTAAGACAAACATGATTTTATCATTGCTGTAAGTTTTTCAAGTCCTGCTCGGTTTTCTTCATATACGGGTAGTGTTTCAGCTTTCTTCAGCCAAGCACTTAATCGTGGAAATTTCTCTTTATCGACCGGTACAAGAATATTTGCTGAAGTAATTGTAGCAATCAGGCTAAAATCAGCAATAGTAACAGAATCACCAGCAATCCATTTTTTGCCATCTAAAAATGCCTCCAAAAACCCATAAGCTTCCAAAACACCATCTTGATCGGATTGTGCAACGGTTTTTTGACCTTGTAAAAGTATTGGTTTCTAAAAAAAAACACTAAAAATTTATGTACAAATATATAAACGTTTATAGGGCAACATTACTATTACTGCCAGTATTTTTGGAAAAAATGCATTAGAATCGAAATGTAATCGTTGATCAACCACTGCTCGTTTCTTTAGATCCTTTGGATATAAAGAATCATCTTTGCCATATTTCGAAACTAAATATGGCATTATGGCATGCGAGTCCCACAGTGTAAATCCATCATCGTCCACAAAAGTAGGAACGGTATGTTGTGGGTTCATCTGTAAAAAAATGGCATAAAATCTTATGCAGATAAGTTTATATACGAAAATACAGAAAAACACTTTATCAGGCTTTAAGAAAAACGCTTAATTAGGTTACTTAGTAAGTACTAAGGACTAATTGCCACGTTTGCTTTACTACTGTCGACATTATACACTGTTTACGTGGCGATGAATCCATTAAATCCATCATCTATGAGTCACAGACTATGATACGAATGATATGATATCAAGGCAACGAATTTCTAAAAAAAATATGCCATATATGAATAACTGTGCCATTCATTTTCCATAAAAATGACACAATTCATTAACTTTGTGAAGTTTTTTTGAAATTCGTTGGCCTTGATCTATATTTTATGTAATTATGTAATTACCTTTAAATATTCTGGTTTTAGATTTTCCCCTTGTAGTAGATTCACTTCAATCAATTCTAAATTCAAATTTAATGCTTTTGCAGTCATTAAAGTAGCCCTAACTGCAGGACTACTAAGTGTCGCATATAATTTAGGGCTCATTTTTGCCAAATCAAATCAATCAAAGGTAGCAGTTCGCTTTCTCACTGCAGTTGAAAAACTGATTTTATGATATTTAATCGTTTATTGCAATTCACGTAGGTCAACAAAGGGGGAGAGGAAATAATAATGATAATGCATTTTTAATAGATAAGACCTTTCTGCTAAAACAAGATGAATAGGCTGCAGGTGTTGCAGTGCTAGTTTTGTTTATACAGGGTGTACAACTATATTTGACCTTGAAGTTGGCAGTCTTTATTACGTAATGTCGTAGCTTGGTTTGGATTTCGCTCCCTAGGGCGTGCCAAAGGAAAAATAATCTCTAGAAAAATTTCAATGTAGCGGATCGTGAATCTTCGGTGTAACTACGTTGTTTTAACATAGGTTTGGCTGTCAATAAAACAAGATGCTCTATACCGATAGTAGGCGAATGTTGAAAAATAGTCGACCTTTTATAATAGTTCTATTGACAGAGCGCGGTCATTGCTAGAACGCAGGTGTTTGATTTTAGTGGATTTCTCCATGGAAACGGTTCCCCTCCGTTATTTTCTCA
>JAZBGW010000539.1:519-16991 GCA_037464815.1 Mylabris variabilis | reverse complement strand
GATAATTGTGATAATCTTATTGTTTAATCAGTTTATTAATAATAAAAATCATGTGATACTACTTTAGTAATTTTGATCTATAGTGTGTATGTTGGCACACTTGTGTTATTTATTTTTCATTTTTCGCAAACTTTATTGGCTAAAATTCAAATAATTTTCAATTATTTAATTGTTTTTAAAGTTTTATTTACACTTTTGTTATATATTTGTTGTGTTTTTCATACAGAATACAGGTAATTTCGATAATATTAATAATTTTTGAGGTTATGTATCTATTTATAATTTTCAATTTTTCAGGTATTTCTACAATGGAGACCGTTGATATTCAGGCTGTTGAATCGAAATTAAGTGATGTTACTGTAACTGCCATACCGATGACAACAACAACACCTAAAACCCAATCTTCGTCTCAACAACAATCGACACAACAAACAACAACAACAACTCAACCGAATCAATCGAAATATGCTCAATTGCTGGGTGTGATCGAAGAGATGGGTCGCGAGGTGCGTCCGACGTACGCCGGCAGTCGTTCATCGGCTGAACGTTTGAAGCGCGGCATCGTCCATGCTCGAATTCTAGTTAGAGAGTGCCTGATTGAAACTGAACGTAGTGCCAGACAATAGAACTTGATCCGTTTTTAGTTTATAGTAAAAGTAATAATAATCGAAACCTAAATCAGGTATTTCAGTACAAAATGGACGAAATCAACAAAGAAGAACCGACCAGTTTGTTATACACAGTCTTTCTTTGATTATTTTTGTTAATTCCAATGTGTGTATGTATGTGTGTGTATGAGTTTCTTTCTGTTTTTGTTTTTTTTTATAAATACGTAATTGCTGTCTAGTTTTGTAAAAGCTCAGGTGTAAAATAATAGGGAACATATGTATTTTTACATAAATTTATTTGATCGATTATTAAAAAAATATATATTAATTGAGAAATAAAATACGAATATTAGAATAAATAAATGTGCACGTTTTGTTTATTGGAAGTATTTCAACTAGTACTGGTACGTTCTTCCGCCGATGATTCCGTTGCAATATTGGCCCCAGTTGTGTTCACAGCTACCGGTGGCAAATAATACGATTTAATCAAACTGTGTAAACGTGCTATTTCTGTATCGTCACGCTCTAATGCTCGCAACATTTGGGCAAATTTTATGATACTTTCACGTGACTCTGGATAGCCAAATTCACGAATCACGTCCATTTGTATTTGCATCACAACGGGGAATAAGAATTGCATCATTTTCAACATATCATTACCGATATTCTCTTTAGCCTCATCTAATTTCTTTATATTTGCTGGTGTTTGTAATTCGTCTAACGTTTTATTAAGAATATCAATCGCTAATTCTGGTGTTAATGGTGGAATTGCTAATTCGGAACGGGCCATTGTTGATCTTTAATTAAAAATAAAATTGATAGAAAATAATTAACATAACCACACTTATTACACGACCGAGATGCCAGATTTACAATTGTTTCTTGTTTCAGTAGAATTCTTCAACTTTTTCCTTTGAATTCTATACATCACTGGAATGGCTACGATTGTGTGACTAACGAACAACAAACAGACGATGTAGGATGATTCTAAATTGGCGCTCTCGTTAATATAAAAGTTACTAGTCATGTAAATATACCACCCTGTTGCTCTAAAAAAAAGAAAGAATTAGTCTGTGGTTGTAGCTCCTATTAATGGGCGATTCCAAAAATATTTCAAGGATTTATACTAACATCTCCAGAGAATATTTTAGCAAAATTAAAACTCCGTAGCTCATTTGGAAGTTGGTTTAAAGGACTAGATAAACACACAAAACAAATACGAATAGCGACGGTCCGAGTACTTCTCGGTGCCACTTGAAAAGAGCGATAAGGGGAATTTGTAGAAGAAAGATCGATATGCGAAGAAAAGAGCGATAAGGGGAATTTGTAGACGAAATGTCGGTATGCGAAATATTTCAAAGCTGAGCTCAGTCTTTTTTGAAGTTTTGAACAGTACACGTAGATCGAACGAGTGAGAAAATCGGAAAAATGATTCCTTTCTTAGTGCATAAATAGTTTGGTAAAGGCTATTTTGCTAAATATAATCTTGTGAGCTAGTCATAACTATAATATAATAACAATTAGAAATTTCTGCCGTAAAGTGGCGCTGAGTAGTTGATAGCCAACGTCCAAAATCGTTCGGAGTGCAAAGGGTTAAACTAAAAAGAAATCAGGAGCGTCCTAGATCCTCTGTCCTCCGGTTTCGACCTTCTCTACATAGCCATTCCAGTTAATGACATTTCCAAAATGAATCATAAATCCTAAATCTGACAACGCTGCTATTACAAGTCTCATTAGATCGAATACCATTATTCAAGTCCAAATTGGGATAAAAAGCGGTAATTTCAATTTAAAATATGGTTTTATATAAAAAATTATTCAATTCGGCGATTTTTTCAATAGTCTTATCAAAATTAAGGTAAACAATACAGAATTTTACAAATAACCGTGAAATTTTGCATATTATATTCGGCAATTCTGCTTGCTGTTCAAGAAGTATAAGACAGAAGAAGCACTAGATATAATTTTTGGGTAAATAAAAAGCGCGGCTTTTTTGATTTTTTTTATTGAATTTTCCTGATTTTTATCAATGTAAGTGAAAATAGTTATTATCACGATACATACATTATACCAATATGTTAATTTTTATAAATTTATACCCTTGAAACGTTCCAACTTCCATTTCATCTTTCGTTCATTAATTCTATAAATATTTCGTATTTTTTTTTACAAAACTATCCTATAAGAAAATTAGCAATATTTACATTTTTTTGTTTGAAAATTTTATTTAAATTTCCTGTAAACTCGCCTTTTCTCGGTTTTCTTATCAATCATATACACATATTGTATAATTATTTTAAATAATAATAATAATATAGATAGATAGATAAACAAATATATATACAACAAATACAGAAGTAATACGTAAAGAAGAAACTATTTAGAAAATAATTGGTTTATACAATAAAAATTTAACATAAATTCAATCTTTACTTTGTTTTTAAAAAATAAAATACTGCGGTTATTCTATAAATAAATTCAAAGGTGAATATTAATAATATTAAAAATAAGAATAATAAACATAATTAGCAATTGAATTTTTATAGGCATTTTATCCATCCTCCCCCTCAACCCTATATCAAATAGGTAATTTTAAAAACTGTACATTTCAGTCTATATTATTTTTAAATGTATGTATAAGAGAGATAAGTGACGGATCATTTTGGTTTTTCTTATAGAAAAATCTATTAGTGTTTTTTTTTGTATGTATAATGAGTGTAATTTAAAGCTGTAAAGCACGCCAATATACAATAATAATAATAATAATAATCCACCCAAAAATATATATCTAGATATGTTTATTTTTATTTTATCAGATAAAATAAATTAGAAACTGCAGTTTGTTCGTGAGAATTAAAAGAGAAATGAGCAAAGCTTTCATCACATTTTATGTTATTTTAAATTCTTTTTCCTACGTTTTTTTTGTTCGTTTAAAAAAAAGCACTGGTATAGACTTGTGTTTCGTGTAGAGAGGGGAAATTTAAGTGTTAATAATAATAATAATAATAGGCAATAATATAGACAAATAAACAACAATAACAGCAAACATTAAGATAAAAATGGATTTGCTGGTTCATTACTTTTCACCCATGGATTATTACTCGGTTTTGGTGTCCATGGATCTTGAAGTTGCTGTTGTTGTTGTTGTTGTTGAATAGCTAAATTACCAAATTGACTATTAAGTCCATAATTTGTTGTATTACTACCACTACTACCACCACCACCACCACTACCAAAAGATGCAGCTAATGAGGCCTGTTTGATTTCGTTGATTGTTGGTTTCGGTGGTGGTTGACTAAATATTTGTCTTGCTGGTGTTGTTTGTTGTTGCTGTTGTTGTTGTTGTTGTTGTTGATCTGAAAATGGATTTGCTGCTAATGGTGGATTCAGAGGTTTATCTATAAATTAGGACGAAAAAAATAATTTAATCAAAATTCTGAAAATTGGAAAAAAAAATTAATGAAACATACTCGTTGTTACTAAATTATCAAGATTGACTAATGCAGAATTCTCGCCCAAAAAACTTTGTGGTGTTTTCTTTGTAGCACCAGATGATGGACTTAGACCAATTGTTGTTGATAAATTATCACTTAACAAATTCAATTCAAACGGATCTGTAGTATTATTATTATTAATAATATTAGTATTATTAATATTATTATTTAAACCATTCGTTGTTGTTTTCTGTGGTGAATTACTTTTATTACGATTCGTTATTATATCAAATTCATCTAAATCAGTTGAACTTTGACTTGTCGGTGACCAAGGATCACGTTTCAATTTTTCTTGTTGTGGCTGTGTTGATGATGGTGGTGGTGGTGGTGGTGATCCAACTTGCCAAGGATCTTGTTTCGGTATTGAATTCACAGGCTGCCATGGATCTGGTGGTGGTATTGGTGATGAATGACCTACTGGTGGTACTATTACTGGTTGTTGTTGTTGTTGTGTTGGTGATGAAACAGAATTCGATTGCCATGGAGAAGACTGCTATAAATTAAAACAAAACAAAGTGAAATCAATAAAACTATAGTAGTCATACTGACCAAATTGAAAATTTTGAATTGCGCGCGCATCAAAAAAGTAGGTTGGTGAACCTGTGTCACCAGATTGCTAAGCAATGTTTAATTTTTAATTTTAATTGTAGTTATTCTTGTTCGTGATTGTGATAATTGTCTTAAATTTATTTCTTCGGTGTTAATTAACCGAACAGTGTTTCTTTCTTGTTATTTTTTTTGTTTATCTTGATTATTTGAGATTAAAAGACAATTTTCTTTTGAAAACATGAGTGATATTTTTAATATGCCGGTAAGGTCTGTGTAAAAATGATGTTAACAACAATTATACATCGGTATTCCTAGGGACCAAGTGCTGCAGTAGATAAACAAGAACGTTTAGTTTGCATACAATTTCTTAAAAACTCAAAATTTAAATTTAGTACCGACTAAAAATAAGAAATGTCTTAATTTTTCAGTAAGGGTATTCACAATTCCCTCGTTTTACTTCGTAATTTCACAATTTACGCACAAAAAGAAAAAATACGAGGATGAAAAAACAAGCATTGGGGTTTTACTTTCAAATACGAGACCCTGCTTTCGAAATCACCATAGCAACCGATAAATCTAAAATACACTCTCTTATTTCAGCCTTAGATACGAGAGCTCTTAAAAATACGAGGAGATTGTGAATACCCTTATTAATGATTAAATTACTACTTTTTCATGTTTATTTCTAATTTACAACTCTTTACTAACTCCAACAGGTTTAAAACAAACGTTATTTCATTTAATCGTTTGAAAAGATGTAATAATATTAAAAGTAAGTACATTTTCAAATTTCGCGGTTTAATGGGGGTCTATTTTTCGCCGCGTAATGTCGTCTTTAGTACCAACTTTTCTGTCATTCAGTATTTTCAATTTGGTTAATAGAACTACTTTTTTTATACATTATTATCAATTAAATAATCAATAATAACAATTTAATAAACGTAAATTTAGTAAAAAAATACGCATCTACATATAGCATAAATTTTGTTAGAATAAAACAATACAATACAGCCATTTAAATGTTCTACCTTTAAATACATACCACTGGTAGAAAATTAAAGAAATTTAAATCCAATGACTGGAGAAGAGAAATAAAAATGTAATTAAATTAATTACAACAAATGTGAAAAGAAAGAAATTAAGAAAATTGAAGAATAAAACACAACTCGGTTATAACGAGCATAACGATTGTTAACAATGAAACTTCAAACTGGGTAATGAAATTTTACAACACAATCCACAAAATAAGTAAATTAAAACAGTTTCAATTGCTCGTTATAAACGAAACTGACTGTAAATACAAAGAGAAAAAAAATAATGAAACAATACCTGAGGTCGTGGTGGTTGTGGCATACCCCATGGATCAACTGGTACATTATTTACATCACCACTTAAATTAACATCCAATAGATCAACCATATGACTTTGTTCCTTGACTTCATTAGCCCTATTTCAATTAACAATTATTATACATAGTATATACAGGCTGTCCCGTAAGTCACGCATTTCCTCCTAAGGGGCAAATAGGGGATGAAATTCTAAGACGAAAAGTCCTATATCATTTTGTTAACTGACGCACAGGTAATTAGTAATTAATTAAACTAAGTAGCCAATCAGGTGATCTCTTAATTTGCTAACTGGTCCGCTTCCCACGTTCCACCATCAAGACACTTTTCTTCTCCCTTTTTATTACTATAGCAAGCACTTGATTGGTTACATGATTTAATTAATAATTAATTACCTATGCGTCAGATGACAAAATGGTACAGGACTTTTCGTCTTAGAATCCATCCCCTATCTGCTTTTTAGAATGAAATGCGTGACTTTAGCGACAGCCTGTAGATTACTTTATTGATTTTTAGATGGAAATTAAAATTACTTGAAATCTTGTTGACTTTGACTCAATGCTAATTGTAATCGAACATCATCCGATTTACGTTTCTGTTCTTCTTGTTCAGCCTCTTCACGTGACATTGCTAATGCTAATTGTAATTGTAATTCTTCTTCGCCGGCTGTTTGTGGACGGGCACTTTCAATTTCTCTCGATAAATCTACAATTTATATATTATAATAATTTAAATTAATATAATTGTAAATATTCTACCTGATTCACGTGAATTCCAATCACTTCTAAATGCTGGATAACGTGGACTGCTTGGTGTATCTAAACCACCATCACTACCAAAACCGCTGGCACTTTGTGCAAAACGTTCTTTTGCTTTCAATGCACGCGTCCGTTCATTTTTCAGTCTTTCATCATCTTTTAATAAATTAACTAATTGCTTTGCTTTCTCACGTACATTCTGTCCTTGATCTTTACTTTCTTCTAAATATTGAAAATCCTTTAATGTTTGTATAGCAAATATATTCTCTTTACATTGTTGTCCAACTTTTTCCGAACCAGTTTTTATTAAATATTCTAATAATACTAATGCTTTATATACATGCCGCCAATTTCTACCATGATCATTTAAACGTTTCCATATCATTTGCATTATTTCACTAAATGCAACAACATTATAAGTTAAATCGGCAATTTCTGCCATTATTGTACTACTTGGGCCCCATGGATCGTTTGATGTTGCCTCACGGACTTTTTTCTGGGCATCCGAATAATTATGGGCGAGATTTTTTAAATTACGACGTAAACCTGCCACATTCACTTGCATATCGTGCTGTTCTCTATTCCACCTACGATAAACAAACATTTATAAATCGAATAAATAGTCATTAAAAAACACACAAATAAATAAAATTAAATAATTGAGATATATTACACGAATCTAGGGAAAACTTTTAAGACTTCACCCTTCTACAATGACCTCTACACAATTAACTTTTTTATAAAATAATCAATAATCCTAATAATATTCATGATAAGAGTCACGTTATTGTTAAAAACTATAAGGAAACAATACAAGTATTTGCACAAATTCTCAAACAAGAACAATTAAAAAATAATGAAACATATAAAGCTAAAGTAAATACTGATAACGGGACAAAAATAGATGGAAATTAATGTAAATATTGAACTACTTACCCAATTTTTACAAACAAGAAATATTTAAGGTTATTCGCCCTCTTTTCTCTACAACCTAACTCTTACTACTTATTTGTACAGGATCAGTTGGAAAATTCGTAAACTTTCTTATCTAGAAAACAATAGAAATTTCCACATTAATTCCAATTAGATCGACGAAACAATAAAAAAATGTAATTAAAATTAGAAAGAATTGATGACACTACAATAATTTCTCAAGTAAAAAAAATCCAATATGGCCGACGATCTGTCATCCAAATTTTAGGTTATAATAATTCAATCATAATTAATTTATTTGATTAATTATTCAATTTTTAACGACGTTTAGATTTTTTCATATGACGAACAAGCAATATTTACATATATACACACACTTAAAAAAACAGGTCTTTTTTCTTAATTGAATACGAAAAAATTTACAATTGACAGTTAAGTCGATAACAAATGTCATCTGTCCGAATTACACGATTGCCAACTTCTACAATTCCTTGAAAATCATCGTCAAGACTTTAGTTTAAACAGGACTAATTAATAACGGTTACTTTAATAGTTTTATTCAAGCATCTGAAATAATGATCCCGTTACAATCACAGTAAATTTGGAGCTTAATCCTTGACATTAATTAAAAGTAATTTTTATTTACTATTCTTTATTGTAGCCTAGAATGCAAATTTTGCACACCTGTAAGTTGTACGATTCTTGGATAATAACGTCATTGGCTTTAGTTCAGCCATCATTGCATAGATGTCGCAAACATTAATCAAGGCCAATTATCTCTCTTTGTTTGTTAGTAGTACAAAACCATAGATTAGAGTAGGATGTGAATATCGGTAACGTCACCTGAATTCTAAAAAATCCATGGTGAAAGGATTCGTGACTCATTTATCAAAGTTTGATTACGTCTAAATTTTTTTTATCGTGTTGTATTCCATCACTAATTTTCATAGAAAAATGCAAAACTAAATGACTTTAAATTCCAGTTATTTCATTAATTTCATTTCATTCTTAAATTTGTTATAGTATACTACACAAGTGACTCATCAATTGCGACAATTGAAGGCAAACAAAAACAAAAATTGTCATAGTTAACTGGTACAATGTAAGTATTGTGTTGTGTTATTTGAATTAAAAACGACGTAATAAGGGGAAACATTATTAAAAAATGATCACACCTTTATCGCTTCCAGCGAAAAACCTTCAATTCTATGATCTAATCTTAATGAAATTTGTTTTTTTGAAAAAAGATTAATTGATAAAGTCAGTTTTATTTAATTCTTTTGTTTTGTTTTTTTGTGTTTTACAGTTGGCAGTGTATGGAAGTATCGGACATAGCCTACTATTTATTGTTATTGTTGGTTCTACTGCCTGTGAATTTATTTTTTGATTTGTGGTCTTGGTTGGGTTGGGAATTGTTTAAAAATAATTAAAATTAATTACGAAGAAAGATGAGTGGTCCAGCATTTAATGATAACAATACACAACCACAGCAACAGAAGAATTTGAACAGTATGAAAAAGAATCTAACATTAGATTTTAATCAATCGAAACTAAATCTAAATAATACATTTACATCCGATTTAAATATGATAAAAGTTGATACACCTGAATTGAATTTATTAAAAGTGGATACACCAACAATTGAAAATATAATTTTAGCAAATGGTTTACCAAATACACCATCACCATCGATATTATTTCCACGTACTGTTACAGCTGAACAAGAAACATTTGCTGGTGGTTTTGTTGAAGCATTAAATAATCTACACAATAATGGTAATTCACAGAATAGCTCCGATACAAACAGTTCTGTTTTCAGTACAAACAACAATAATAGTAATACTAATGGTAATACAAGTAATAATAATTCGACAACAAATGAACCGACAAGTTTCTTACCGGTGATCAAAGAAGAACCACAAACAGTACCGAATATTAGCAATAATAACAATAATAATAATAGTAATAATAATGTGAATACACCACCAATGTCACCGGTAGATATGGAATATCAAGAACGTATGAAATTAGAACGTAAACGTCAACGTAATCGTCTAGCAGCATCCAAATGTCGTTCACGTAAATTGGAACGTATTTCAAAATTAGAAGATAAAGTCAAATTATTGAAGAGTGAAAACGCCGAATTGAGTAGTGTTATCAATCAATTAAAAGAACACGTCGGTTTATTAAAATTAGAAGTAATGGAACATGCAAATGCTGGTTGTCCCATAATGGGTGCTACTTATTAAAATTCGAATTTTGGTAGTGTTTTTGGGCCAGTTTTCCGCGGGACGCCGGGTAAATAGTGCTTCTTGTAATTATTATTATTATCATCAAAAATTGTTACCGTGCTTTTAATATACATACATAAATATCGAAATCTATGTATTTTATATTTGATAGTTTTACAAATGTAAATAAAGTCTATTTTCTAATAATCGTTATCTTATCAGTTCTATTCTTGTTTATAACAATTATATAAACAATAATTATATAATGTTTATTTATCTTTATAGACAGATTGTGGAGTAATTAGATTAAAGAGTCGCAAATTATTTTTTTTTCAATTAATTATATTACCTGTAATTAAGAAAAATTCGTGTTTTTTTTTTGAAATTTGCCGCCACTATTTATAGCGCCGTCTATTCATTAATAGTTGAATTAATATCACAATGGTGGTCCATCCACCTCTCCTTGTTATCGTCTGTTGTTATCTTTGTTGCACTTGACTATTTTAGTGTATTTTACAATTCCTCTCTCCCTAATCAAGGCACCTTTTTTTCCCCATCATCATCATCATCATCATCACCAACATAATCAAGGTGGCCATGGCAGTGCCTTAATTTATATAACATAGAGCCTAGTAGGTTTTGACAACAAAAAAAAACACAAAAAAAGAAGACGACAAAAAATGAGTGGTGGTGGTGTTGTTTTTATTGTTGGTTAATTTCATATACGCGTTATTATTATTATTATTATTATAATTGTGCTCTATTTTATTGTTTTAAGAAGAGTTTAACAACAATAATAAGAATACGCAACAATTCGTTGTTGTTATCGCCGCCGTCTTCGTCGTCGTCGTCGTCTCAATGAAAACTTGTTAACAATAATTAAAGGCTGTGATTTTTTTTTGTTTGTTTCGTTTTTGTTTCATGTGTTGTATTAGTGTGCGTATTTATAAATACGTGCGTTTATATGTGTCTGTGTATGTACTATATGTTTATAATTTAGATGTACTACCGGCAATCTTATTGGTGTTATGATTATTGGTATCGAATCTTGTTAAAATCCAAAAAAATATGTGTAATGTACCACCAAAGTTCTATCAACTCTGTCGTCTATGTTTATCAATAGATTGTAATACTAGTAGTAATAACAATAATAATAATAATAGTGAGGATGGTGATAAGAAGAAAGTGGATGATTGTTTTTTATCAATATTTGATGAGGCCGGTATTAAAAGGAATCTATCTAGCAAGATAATGACGTGTCTCTCCATACTGGTATGTGATTCATTTTTGTACTTAAAAAAAAACACATACACACACACACACTCACACATCGACAAAAGTGTAAATAAGATGAACTGTTTTTAGATTTAACCTAATATTAGAGTATTAGAAAGAAACAATAGTAGATTTTACATAGTATAGAAAAGGATGGATAGATAAAAATGACGGCGGTAAACTCTAAAATTTGAGAGTGTTATCGCTCGGCGATCCCCTTTTGCCTATCTATCTTTCTTTCTTTATTTGTATATATGCGTGTGTCTGTGTGTTAATTTTCAGCTGATATAAATAATATCAGCAAAATTTTTCTTTTATCATCATCATCATCATCATTCGGTATTTCTCAACATCTAGAACGCGTGGGATGTACAATCCCTCTCTTTTTCTCTCTTTCCTTATCTTTATCTATCTTCCCCTCTACACCTTCTATCTATCTCTATCATACAAATCACCCACAATTCACTATCATTAGATATCCATCAAGGTGGCGATGTTTTTAATATTTTGTTTATTCTTATACTATCATGGAATTATCCCGATTTCAACATAACCTCAATAATAATAATAATAACTATATCTATCTATCTTTATTTTGATGCTATTGATAATAATAAACAAATAAAGAGAAAGTTTAATTTTGTTACAATACCTACTATTAGAATCAATGTGTTAGAAAAAGACGAATAAGATGGATATTTACTGATAACAAGTATACATATATCTCTCTCGGTTGTATTCTAAACAGAATAATAAAAAGAACCTCTCTATACATACAAATAGTGGGCCTCTTTGATTATATCCATCCTCTATTCTTTACAATACATTTACCTTCACAGAATTAAAATATTCTAAGAGGAAGAAAGAGAAAAAAATGGACGATATAGATTAGAATTGTATTGTATCGTAGTCGGCTGGTATCTTTTGTTATATTTTTACAATAATATTTACTCGAAAACACGTGGAAGTTTGTCGAGTTTACGTTTTCTTTTTTTTTTCTTCTTCACCTCCTCCTTTTGCATTTAAGACAATAACCAAATCATTTTTTGTCTTTTCGGTTATTTATTTCTTTGTAAAACTGATTACAATTCAAGGCTATCGTGATTATATTACCGAAAAAAAAACAATCGAAAAAGACCACAGTGTTGCCAAATTCTTATCGTGTATCAAATTTCCATAGATAGTCTGATTGATAATGTTGTTTGTGTAAATAAGTTAGTCACATGGTTGATTTGTAGGTAGATTATTGGTGGAAAAATGCGGTAATTTAAAAAAAAAACTACAAAAAATTGCACATGTTGTTGGTAATAGAGAAGACGTACATGTTGTTTCTTATCAGAATTTAAGATTGTAAAAATTCTCTTGCATATAGTATACGTTTAGAGTGTAGTAAAATTCCGTTCTTTGATTGTAGTGGATATAAATAATTATTATATAAAAAGAAAAATCTTGATAGTTACGGATACTAGTTTTAGTTTCGATTATAATTAACATTTATATTTTAACTTTTTTTTCCTGTAAATAATCTACAAACACTCTTCTTTTTTTCTTTGAAAATATCAGGAAAGTTCCGTTCCTTAATTATTGTATCAAGCCATTATCAATAATAATAATAATAATAATGGTTGTTGTTGGTGAAGAACAAAAGAAATCGAACGGAAACAAAGGAAGAGAGAAGAGATGACCGTGTTGCCGGATTTTACGTAATTTCTTTCTTTGGTTCTTGTGAATGTTGTTGTTGTTGTTGTGTTTACTTTCTGTTGTTCTCTTTCATTACAAATGTTGTTCAATTCGAAAGAGATTGTTTTTTTTTCGTTTTAGTACTAGAGTAGGCGGATGAAGAGTTTGTTTTGTAGAAGAAATCAAAATGAAGATATAACTGAACAGCTGTTGCGGATATTTAGAATTATAGATAGAATTCAATTATAGTCAAACAAAATCGACTTGACTAATCCTTAATCAATAATTGTATTGTATTTAAGTCAAGTTATTTGGATTATTTTGGATCAAAATTGATATACATACAGTAGATTCGAACAAGTTCTTCGCATACAAAATCAGACCTCTCCCACAAATAATAGTGTTGATATCACTTTTTATTATACAATCGGTCAAATAAATGAGTCATTTCATCATAAGAAATAACATTACTACACATTTAACATATTTATACATAAATAGATAGATTGATAGATAGATAAAAATAAGATTGTTACGTTCTCTGTTCTTTGTTGTTGTTGTTATTGCTGTTAAATTTAACAATTTCGTAATTAATTTTTGAGAAAATACCCAATTTTTTTATCGATTTTTAAAAAGTTTTACAGTTCGATTTTACGTATACTGTTGTGTGATTAATGTTTGATAAAAAGAATTTTTTAGACCGTTGCAGAAATAACAACAACATCTGATTTTCTGTTTTTAGAAAGTGCTTCCGGGCGTCCATCAATCTCTCTCTAATCTCTCTTTATTCCTGTCTTTGTCTGTAATTCTATAATATTTTAATTAGATCTAATTAATTAAATAATTAATGATTGTATTTTTATTTGTAGGTGGCGAATAGTGATCAGTTGCCACATGTAATTTGTTTAAAATGCAGTGAACAATTGGAGGCATTTTATAAATTCAAACAAGTCGCCCAAAAAGCTGAAGAATTATTAAATCAATTTATTCAATATACAAAACAATTAACAGGAACGACAGAGGTATTTAAATTGAATTAATTAATACATTTATTTTAATTAATAAAACAATTTTTTTTTAATACAAACGACCATTTGTAGTTGTTGCTAATGGATTATACAAAACTTGCGATACAAATGGATAATTTCTATTGCGATGATATTTTCTAAAACGTGTAAATCCCAAACTTCCTGCCACAAACATAGCTAATAATAAAACTATACTCAATAGCATTAATGATATTCTCAATACAGTGAAATGATGCGTAACATAACGGCTTCCTATGACCTGGTATGGCTATAATAGTGGTAGTGATAAAAAAAATTTTTGTTAATAATCATTATTATCGAAAATAGAAATTGATAAAAACCAATAAGAATTACCTTTGGCCAACAGATATTTTCATCTAAATCGAATACCATAAAACTATCACCTATTGTTTGATCATAGCACATTGGTCCATCACGCCGGCAACGTATATCGTTGATTAATTCTTTTGTTATATTGTATAGATCACAATTACAATCTAATGGATTATTATTGAATTCGAATACACGTAATTTAGTCCAATTCAATAATTTATAATCAATACGTACTAATCGATTATTATTGATAAGGAATTCCTCTAAATTTCGATTATTTTCTAAATTGAACGCTTCACGTGATATCTCTTCTAATAAATAATTATTTGATAGATGTAATTTCTTTAAATTCTTCAACATTATAAATGTATTTGAACCAATAATTTTTAATTTTGTTAAATTATTCGCATATAATATATTTAATTGATTTAAACCCAAAAATGTATTCTCATTTAAATCAATTATTGGATTATCACTTATATTTAAAATTTTCAATGATTTACCAATATTTATTAATGTTTTTGGTACGAAATCTAATTGATTTGTTGATAAATTCAATTCAGTTAAATTATTTAAACCAATTAGAACATCATCGACTAGTTCAGTTAATTCATTATTTGCCAAATTTAAGCTCTGTAATTGTAAAATTAATAAACTATATAATATGTGAGTTAAGTTACGACTTACTTGTAATGTTTTTATTGATGATATAGCAAGTTGTGTGTGTAAATCAAAGACAACAAAATCATTACCTTCTAAATTTAATTGTTTTAATTGTGGTAAATGTTCAAATACATTCTTATTTAAACTATGTATTTGATTATATGCTAAATTTAAATATTGTAAATCAATCGGTAATACTTTTGTATTGTTATATGGCCCTTTAAATTTATCACTTGTTAATTGTTCATACGTTAATTGATTATAGCTTAAATCTAATAGTTTTATTGTTGGTATTGATTCAAATAGACCATCAACTAGATTTTTTATATTACAATTGTTTAATATCAATTCAATAATGTTGATAGTTAATGTTGGAAAACGTTCTAAATTTGTTAAATTATTATTAGAGAAAATACCGATAAATTTCTCTTGTTGTTGTTGTAATTGTGGCCAATTTGATAAAACATTTTGAAGATTTTGTTGTTGGCAATTTAATAAAAACGATTCTGTATGATTCACACATTCACAACGTTCACATAAATTATCGATTTTCTCATAAATTCGTTCACAAATTATCAAATTTTTAAACAATAACAATAATATTAGAATTATTACCTGTGAATATAAACAATTTTAATATAAAGAAAATATTTAATATGTTAAAGACTTACAGTTTTCATTCTGATTCTAATTCTCTCAGTCTGTAATATTGTTATTTTTACAACTTATTCGGCTTATCTCTTCGCTTATCTTTACTGATAAAACGTTTACTATTTGTACAATTTCACCTGTTAATCATCGATTTTTGTTATTAATTTCGTAATTAATGGTGTTTTTTTTTGTTTAATTTTTATAGGAAAAATTGCGCCAGTCTAATGCTGTATTGGAAACAATGTTAGAAGCTGAATCTCTACCAAATTTAATAGCAATTCCAAATAATAATAATAACAACAATAGTAATAAAAACAATAAAAATAACAGTATTAAAATTGATATAAAATCAGAAATTAAAGATAATAATATTGAAAATGATAATAATAATTTAACAAAATTATGTATAAAACAACACAATAGTAATATTGATGGTAGTGATAGTGGTGATGATGGTCGTGGTGATGATGTTGACGATGATCACGATGATGATGGCGTTGATGATGTTGATATGGCTGAAGAGAAATGTAATAATAATGAGGACCAAGATTTACAATTTAATCATCATCAATATCCCCATCATTATCATCAACATCATTTAAATAATGATATAAAAATTGAATTACAATCACCAAATAGTCCAATAATAGAACCGGCTGATTTATCAAATAAAAAACCAGAAAAAGTCACATGTATACCAGAGATTGATTTTATTAAAGAAGAAATAAATGATAATCTATCCGAATATAGTAACAGTTCTGATCCGGAACGATTAGAAGTTGATATGTCACAGGTAAATTTAGATTATTTGTTGTTGTATCTACCGGATGAGTCACCTAAAACGAAAAGTTCTTATGGCAATTTCCATTATTTGGCGAACGATTCAAAAAATATTTCAAGGATTTGTGGGGTGGTATCTGGAG
>JAZBGW010000538.1:0-22468 GCA_037464815.1 Mylabris variabilis | reverse complement strand
TTTACGAGCAGTTCTTATATCGTATGACAAAGACACCAAATCTTTAAAATCTGATTGTTTGTGTCCGTTAAAGAAAAAAAAACGAAGTTCTTGGCGAAAGCAAAAATTGTTTGTTTGATCGAGAAACTAAGGGTCGATCACCTTTTATGCCTCTATCTCTTTCTAACCCATAAGCAAGTGGTACAAATGGACAGGGCGGATGTTTTCCAAATGTACCTAGAGAAACTGCCCAATCTGTATATTATCATGTTTAACGTGTGATCCCCGTTTTGTTGTAATTAATTATGTTGTTATTGTTGTTTGTTAAACTTCAGTTGGGGTATTGTATTAAAGGAGCCCTTTTCACATTGTTAATTACATGTTTTAAAGATAAGAGTGTGGCCGAAAGGTCAACATTGTTGAATGGGCAAAACGAACCGCCCACTATTAGTACTAGAGTCGTCCAGTCGAGACTAGATCCTGTCCGGATTCCTGTTGAGCGATTTAAGGAAAACATCCCTATAGGGTCCCTAATGTGTGCGTGTTTGTGTAAATGTGTATAGTAAACGATCGCCGGAATCTGGACACGTTCTCCAATTGACTGGACTAATTCGCTAACTGGACAGGAGTGTTGAGGGATTTTTAAGTATATTTACAGGAGTATTTGCCAATAAACAGGGGTATGAAGGGGGTGAAACCCCGATTCTCGGGACTTTGATGTTAAATATAACTTCAAAAATGTGTAACTATTTTCATAAGTTTATGTGCCATGAAAAGCATGCACTAGACAAAATTATAGACGCATAATTGAGTTCTACTGTACTTTGAAATCGTAAATAAATTCAAAGTTAAATAAATTAAAAATTAAAATTTATTTGGCAATTAAGCCTAGATTTATCAGTAATTTGTTTAAGCTGTTTTTTTTATTTATCAAAAAATTGTTATGATTTTCTACGGATCACATACCCATTGGGTTTAGATCTTCAAAAATACTATTGCAAAGATAACTGGTTAAGTGCAAATTTTCAAACTTCTCGAATTCGGAAGGGGCTTACAATAGGTAATTTTCTTTTGCGGCGCCGGCTTAACGATAAGTATTTCATTGTAGGTATTTATTTATGGTTTTTCCGAGTGATGTAATATGGTTATTGACTATTCTTTTATCATTAAGTTGTAAAAAAAAAACAGAATAACGACTAGGCATATTGACGTCTTTTAGTCCACGAGGAAGTTGAGGAAACAATAAAATAGTGATAAGATATTAAAAAAATCGGTACTTTCTAAGTCCATTATCGAAAAATTGGCCATAAAGTTGGGGTAAAGGGCTGAGATTTTCAGTTAAGTGCAACAACAAATCGTAGAATCGTACAACTATCAAATCTTTTCATGAATAATTGACAGTTCATTATATCTAATTAATTTTTTTTGTCGAAATTTTAATCCAATGGAGTCTTTTAAAATTTCCCATCAAAATAATTGATAATACCTAATTATATCGTTAAACAATTAGATAACAACAATTTTAACAAGACCATGCCAATTGGAATGAAAAATAAACGAAATTAGCCCACACTTATGTTTTTTTTTTTTAATTATAAATACACATACCTGATAAAATGGCCGTTAGAGGCCTGTCTCTGTAGGTCCAGATCAATTTTGAGGCTGTTCACTCTATTACAAAAACAAAAAAACAAAAACTAACCAACAAAAGTCACTAGATTCAGGTGTAAATTAACAATTTTTCTCGAGTGTTATTGTAATTGTTATTATTTCAAGAATCAATATTGTAACTGATCACTCACGTATTGAACTCGCGATTAATTCCTTATTATTATTGTTATTATCATTACTATTATTATTATTATTATTGTAATAGGAACAATGGCGGCATTTGACGGAATCTTAACAGGTAATGTTGTAATAACGTTCACCCTACAGAATACAACCGGACTCTGTATCGTTGTGTGTAGATTCCGGTCCATTACCAATAATAGAGCATGCGCTTTTACAATATAAATCAGCCAATAGTGAAATAATAGGCGGAGTTCATCTATTATTTGCAGATGTTTGTGGTTCCCACTAACGCTGTATTAAGCACCGCCCATTTATTGTTATGTTAATTTTTTGTCTCTTATTCTTTTATATACAGGTGTTTTTGAAATTGTATGTATAAATGAAGGTAGGTATATAGAAACAAACACTCACACAAACAGTGTTATTATTGTTGGTGTAGTTATTGTTGTATATGCACGGTCTATATTTTATTTTATTTCAATTTTTTTTTGTTTGTTCTGTTATTCCCAACAATAGCTTACCAGTATATTGGGCCTTGTTAGAATGGTCACAACGTACATCCTCAATAGGTGTCAGTTTCTTGACAACAATTGTCTGAGGGGATGGTTGCAATTCTATTCATTACTATTGTTATAGTTTTTAATTAACAGGGGTTAGTGATTTGAAGGCGTTCCTTTAGCCAGCCAACTATTATACAAAAAAAAAAATCTTGAATCTTGACAATGTTATTGTAATTTACAATACCGTCTATAATTATATAGTAGTAGACCTCAAACTATCAAAGACATACGTAAACATTTCACAACCACTCAATATAAACAAGGCGAATTGTATAAAAGCCCTCGACTTAATCTCTTTAATACACACATACATATGAAGAAGAGACAAAACCAATCTCTCATTTGCACCCTACATGTTTGCTTTCCTTGTTATTTATTAAATAGAAATTCACCCTCTTCCCTTTTATCTGTCTCATACAAATCTTCAAAATTCAAAAACAAATCCCACTTCTAAACACTTATACCGTCTAAATATATTTACAAAAATTCTTTATTATAACATGTAAATATCATGGGGTAGTAGGTGGTAATTGTCGTGTGGTTACGGGTGTATGTGACATAGTGTACGCCCCTTATGGCGGTCATTAGCACACGGCACCCTGCCGTGATCTTCCACCCTCATCGACTATAACCACAAATAGCATCTTTATTATTACTATTATTATATCTACATACCGTATAGAAAGGTGCGTTTATTTTTATTTGCTTGAAATTTTCAAACGTGTTCGAAATTGATTTTAAAAACAACACATTTGTACATGGGCGGATTAGTAAAGTATTGTTGACCAGCAAAACTGAACTGTTTTATTTCTGTTTTTGTACCATAGTTCGATAAATTTCAATCAAATCCAGTCATATATAGATGCACAAACAATGATTCAGTAGAAAATGAAATAATAGAAAAAAATCTATGATATAATCTACTCATCCACCCTATCGGCCAGTGGTCAATAGAATTTCGATTCTATTATATTATTAATGCATTAATGTAACGGTTGGTACACCTGTCTAACGACAAGGGTAGTAAATATTGGCTTCATTCGTTTTGCATCATTAATAAAAATGTTTCTGCATGTTGTAGGTAATTTTTCATATTTTCTCAGATTTTTTAAAAAAACTTGTACCATGCAGAATATCTGCTAACTAACTGTAATTGCTATAAGTTTAACGTTAACGTCTATAAATATACATAATAGTTTTCAACAGTATTGTCATTAATAAATTTTCCACTGTTGATATTGCAAATTATACGATTCTTATTTCCTTATAATGAGTTGATGAGTTGCAATAAATGTTGTCTTGTTATAACGGACGAGTCGTTCTCTTTTTTGTAACACAGCTTTATCTTCACTGCAAAGATTTTGACAACTTGACTCTAATTTAGGAAATTTTCCTTTGTCCAATAGATATCAAAAATAAAACTTTTTTGAAGCTGCAAACACATTAGAAACGTTTATAAATATAGACACAGCTTAACAGGGCCTGCTTATCTAGAGGAGTCAATGATTTTGAAAAATAGAGAACTTGTTTTATATGCCATTAGAAAAACTAGCTCTAGGTGTCATTTTTTTCAAATTTAAACTTGTTTCTTTAACATATGGCTTTTCGAAAATTGCGATTTATTATTAGAAAAGTGCTGCAATTGAAGTGAGTTTTTGCTTTAAAATTAATGAATTTTACTACAAAGGATTTTAATTTTTGATGTAAAACAAAAGTGTAAATGGGTTTTCAAAAATATAGTGTGAGGAAAAAACTTATAAAAAATTAAATTAGCAGGTTTGTTACAATAAAAGCGAACCCAATTACAGGATGTACCTACAGGGTGTCTTATGTTCGATGGTATTTAAGGATATCTTATGTAAGTAGTGATGGGATAAATTAACTTCTCGTACTACTTTTCTGAGCTTAATTGAAGGGTCTACTTGTTTTTTGTGTTACATTCATTTGTTTTCGAGTTACTCATGTTTTTTTTTCAATTTTTCAGTATTCTAAAAATGCTCTGTATCTGTTAGGACAATAAACATATTGGAAAGATATTTATTGTTTCTCATACAGTTTTATCCGTAGATTCGAACTAGCATATCAAATATTAAATAACTTCTATAGTTTTTAAAAAATAACACAAAGTTGTATTTTTTTAAATAGGAACCATAACTGATTTATTAATTTTTGAATTCACAATTTTTACTGATTTCAAAAATATACCTAGCTATTTTCATAAATATAAAGCAAGACTAATTTTTTTACATCATATTCTACAGAAAAGAATTAATTTTTTTTTGGAATAAAGATAGTCATATTATATCTAATTTTGTAACAGCATTTTTTTTAAATTTTCTATTGGTTTTTCAATAAAGTTCTTAGCGTCTCCTTTGCTTCGTCTTTTCTCTACTTACCTTTTTATTAAATTTAGCGAAAATAATGCGATAATTAATAGTTAAAACGAAATTAATAACAAAATGATAAATCATAAATCATAAGTGACAATTGTTTCATGGCACTCTGTGTTTATTTTGGAGAGGATTTCTGAATTTTCACCTGAAAGATGATTTTTCTTGAAAATACCTGTTATAAACTATATGTATACTATATTTCGATCCAAAAAAATATACGTAATTTTATTGAGCACAAATCTAGTAGGCATAGTTGCTATTTAAAAAAAAAGCACAAGTTTGTGTTATATTTCAAAAACCGTACGACTTATTCAAAACTGAATTTCATAGGTTATATCGGCTTAAAAACTGTATTTGTAATAAAAATATATTTATTTCTTTTAAAATGCACAAGATACAAAGCATTTTTAGAATCCTGAAAAATTGAAAAACTGAATAATTCGAAAACAAATGGATGTAATTAAAATCCAAGTAGGCCTTTCGATAAAGCTTAAAATGAGATATTGTTAAACACCATCGAAAATAAGTCACCCTGTACAGGTATTTCTTTTTTGATTCGATTTTATTGGATTTCGAATAATAATTGAAATGCAATAAAGATAAATTGTTTTTTTATAAATAACAATTTCGCAGCCTTCACAGCATATATTCTGCTCCTTTTCTCATAATAAATTAGGACGGCCCCACTAAATAGGTAGTTGTTCGCTTGCAACACTACGTGGTGGAGCTGATAAAAAACTAGAAGCAACAAGCAATGAAATGCTATTTTGAGAACTAATTACTCAATCTTTTCGAAATCTTTCAAAATTTTTAGGCTTTTTTCATCAGAGGAAATCGTAATAATTTATAATGGGTGCACAAATTTTGTTATACATCCGTTAAAATATGCGAAACCGAAATGATAACAGAACTTCAAAATTTTGCGAAAATTCAACAGTTGCGAAAGTGGGTGCGGAGGTCCGTTACATCACTAATTTTAATTACTCAACGATTGAACTACATTTGTGGCAATTACCTATCAAAGAAAGATTCTGTTGTTGATTTTTATTGTTGAAGTGGAATTTACGACTACAAGTCAACCATTAAAATGTGTATAGTGTTAGGATCTAATCAAAAAAAGCTACCCCTTAATGGTCTCTTCAAGATTATGAATGAATCCTACACACACAGTTCTTACAATAAGCTGTCGAAAAATCTTCCACCACATTGTTCCATTCTTGTCAATTTTTCCACCAATAAAAACAGAAAACGAAAGAACTAACACCTAGAGGATTCGTACCTATATACAGGATGGCGAAAAAGTATGGATACAGCTAAATATCCTGAAAATGAGTCATCCGAGCTTTCTGAAATTTGGAACACAGTTAGAATGTATTTTAATTTATAATTTCGGATCTTTTTCGATTTCCTACCGTCATTTGTTTCTGAGACACAAGGCTAACTTAACGTCTTTTCAGTAGCACAAGGGTTAAAATGTAGGTACTATTTTTTAAAATAGGATTATTTTCTCTATTTGATAATGTAACACATGTTTGTCTTAATTTTTATAAAAATCGAAAAACAAAGAAAATGCAAATTTAATCGCAAGTGAATAGGACAAACGATAACAATTGAATGGCCATCTAGGTCACCTGATTTGGACCAAATTTTGTAGTAAGTATAAATTTCAATGAAAGCATCATTTGCAAAGCTAACTTATTCTTAGTATAAATTTTCTTGAAGATTGAAGTCGGAAAATATTTTTTTTTTCGATTTTTATAAAAATAAAAATAGACATGTGCTACATTACTAAATTGAGAAAGAAATCCTATTTTCAGAAATAGTAGGTACGCTCAAGTGCATAAGAAAGTTGACGATCGTTGTGAAGCTGTGTGAGTCAGGTTACCGAGGGAGGTCCTCACAACGTCTAGCAGGTCAGATCAAAAACAGTTGGCGGGAATAAGCGTGTTATATTGTTTATTTAAAGAGCACCAGACAGAAAGTAAAGTATGATAAGTTGTCCGTAACAATCCCCATGGTTCCACCCAGTTTCACCCTCTTCCCTTCAAGAAAGCTTGGCTTACACAACTAAGAGAACGGATATTTCGCACTCAAGAGTCGTCACCTATTTTATACACTCGCCTTTACATTTGGCCCCTTGTGCTATTTAAAAAACATCAAGTTAGCTTTGAATCTCAGAAACAAATGACTGTAGGAAATCGAAATAAATCTCAAATTATAAGCTTAAATACATTATAAATTCCGGATAATTCAGATGACTTCTTTTCAAGATATTTAGCTGTATCTATACTTTTTCGCCACCCTGTATGTGGATCTGTATAAATAAAGAAAAGACTATTCCCTTATATCAATGGCAGAAAGAAACTATAGCGCACAGTGGAATGCCGTTCAGGTATAAAAACACTGTTATACCTTATTATAACTTCTCTATTTTTCTCCTTGTTGCCTTCATTGTATTCACAATTTTTCTTTTTTTTGTAGAATTTCTATAAATATAGGTACATATTATTATACACAATAACACAACATTTTTGTTTTCTGTGAAAACTGACCACACCTTTTGTATTTCAAACCTTCCATCAGTCTCACACAATTTTTCGAGAGGGTTTCCGGTTTATTGTCCATTATACACACACATACACAAATACATAAACACATTCTTTTCCACCATTTCTTTCCACTATACGCTATATACCTACATACATAGCAACATTGTTCCGTTGAATTGTTTAGCTTTATGTTTAAGCTTTTATAAAATAATCTTACACGATATTCAACTTCTTCGCGTGTCTAATATGTCGTGATTCAGCTAAATTCTCACTTTTAAGTCTTCTAAAATTTTTCCCCTGTCCCTTCCCTGTTTATAGCATGGATGGAATTTCTGAATCTAACCCATACCTGGTACTAAAGTTTTATGAATTTTATTATTTGTAGTAGTGGTAGTTGGGCTTTTCCGGCGCCGAATTGTCTCCCATATACAAGAATTTCAAAGGCGACGAATTGTCTACGAACTCACTTTATGGACGGCAGGTGGTTGTTGGGTTAAAATTCTTGAGGTGCGGCTAATCGGCTATCTCTACACTACAACTACCGCCATAATGATTTTTTTATAGGATATATTAAAAAGATTTGAAGATAATGTAATCAGTCAATAAACTACTACCCTTTAGACTTTAGGATATATACATAACCAGCCTTGAAATAATCTAGGGGTGGGTTCTCATATGGGACTATTAGCATTACTTCGAATGCAGATTTAATAATTACCTTATAATACATTATTGTAATGATAATGGCGATAATACAAAACGATAATGTTGGATATTATGCGACACGCTTCAGTCCCAGCTTTAGTCAATTCAATTTTCAACAATAAAGTTTGTCTCTATACACATAGTGGTTGGAATATTATATGTATAGAGAAAAGAAGAAACATATTATGTATAAATATATGTGTGTATATAGGAGGCTTTTGTCACATATGAAATATCGAGAGATGTTTAATGATGCGATCTAATGGACGCGTGTTGGCAATATGTTTTTGCTAATTTAATCGCACATAGGGGATGTTACTGTTGATAATATTATCCGAATGGCTTTATTAAGAAAAAGAATTAACAATGAAAAAAATATTCCTAACAATTGTCTGACAATCTCTTCAATTTATCTTATGTTAGTAAGAGATTTTTTCCATCTTTTATTATAATACCGTCTTTGATTGTAATGTTAAGATGATAATTTATTGAAAGCCAAAATGTTTATTGTATGTAAATATCACATAGAAACATCAATTCTTTACAAGACAAATAATCGATTATTCTCGTATTTTTCGATGTTTACTACAAAAATGAAACCTACGCTAAACAATTTGTTAGCAAGTGTATAGAAACACGTCTGGAATTTTTTCTCGTTTCCTCTGTCTTGTCAAATATATTGTTGAATGAAAATCGTAAAATCCATGTATCTAATTGATGGCTAAGATGATTTTTTTCATCCGATCAAAAATGAGTTTGTTCCCCCCCGTAATAACTTACTGTTAGGTAATAAATGGCCTTTAAATTGTTTACTTATTACAAGTTACAAGTTAGATTGAAGATCACAATCGAGAAGAGGCGGAGAAACTGTGTAAATAGTCAACGCCTCTTACATCTTCAATTAAGCGATGGCATAATTTCGATAGAAATAACAACGTTGATTGTCGTGATAAATATTTCAACATATATGTCATTATTTGATGGGTGAATGATCTTCAATTTGTGTATCGTGTATGATAAATTTTTTGAAAATATATTCGGTTGCGTTCCAGATTTTGTTTTAAATTTTTGTATGTTTCTTGTCTATCGTCTTCTTTAAAATGAGGATCTGTTGGAATATTAGTCTCATTAATTAAAATTACCAAGTAACTATAGTTATTTGCACATTTTAACGTATGCATTTTCGTTATAAAGTCAGTCAAAGTTGTAGAAATTTGAGGAAATTCTTGTGTACTAATCCTACGGTTGTTTAGTAATCTTTTATTAATTTTGAATAAATTCTTTTATAAAGCCTTTTACCAAATCATCTTGTTTTATTGATATTCACTTTTGAGAGAGTTTGAAATATTCGAAAACTACTTACGCTAAGTTGAAAAAACCTAATTTCTTTGATTATCATGTATTCTCACACACTCACAACTATACTTGTAGCAAACTACAATATTATTTGTGATTAAAAATCGATAATCTTATCAATTTGAGGACACAGATCCTCAAAATTTGACAAACTGCGTCCTCAATTATTTAATAATAATGCTATTGATCGAATTTCAAACTCTCACAATATATACACCGTCTTTGTTTTAAAGGTGGTCAATTTGAGCGAAACTTTTAGTAGTTGACGAGCGATTTGATTAATACTTTAGGGATTTTTAAGGGGGTTCCTGGAGAACATTTCAGCAAAAGCAGGATCCCGTAGCTCGTTGAAAAATTAGTGCACTCAAAACTAACTTTTGAATATCCAATAACGTCCACGACTTCCACGAGCCTCGAGCACACGCTAAAAATGTTAAATTACTTTAATACGTTCGTACATTTGTATTTTACACCCCGAAAGAAAAAATTAAAAAATTACAAGCCGAGATTGATCGTAAAAAATTGAAAAATCCCTCGCCTCCCTGTGTCGATCACTGCTCTCTCGCATAAGTTTATTATGAAAGTCTAAACCAGTGCCTCTCAAGCCTTGGCCCGGGAATCGATATTGGCCCCGGGAAGAATTTTACACGTCCAAAATGAACATCTTCTCACGAAAAATACGATGAATTGGTTCTTATGGTTAAGATTATTGATCGCTAAAGGGCTATCAAGAAATTTACAGATCGACAGTAAGAATATACAGTGGAACTTCTCTATAGTGAACATTCAAGGGATTGGATGAAACTGTCCATTATAGAGGGGTGTCCATGTTGGACGGGTATTTTTTTTTAAGATTAATGAAAAAGTGTCTATTAAGAGAGCTGTCTGCACTAGAGGGTTGTCCATTAAGAGGAGTTTCACTGTATTTTGAAAGGCACTGGAGTATAGACTGTTAAAACTATTCAATGTTGCCGCTACTTGCAATCGAACATACATTGTCAAATAGACTTGACTTTATTTTGTTACTTTAGTCATACCCTTGGAAAATTTGCCAGACTATAATGCCTGTAATGCCTGTAACAATAAATCATCGCCTACAAATATTTATTTTCTATTTTTTTACATTAAAGGGGAGAAAAGAATATAAACAAACAAACGAATAACAAATTAAAATCTCGATATTTTCTAAGGAACGAAAAGCCTATTTACTCAAAGCCCCAACAATTAAATGCAACAATTTAAGATAATTCTGGAACATCCAAGACGGTTTTTTATGCCGCTAATATATGACAATATGACACATGACGTATCAATAGTACACAATTATTTGTCCTTTTCTAATTAAATAAACAGCATTAGAGTATTTCTCATAATTATCCTTATTACATTATTGTTTATTATTCTTCTTCTTTTCGAATCTGTGAGGTTATCTGGATTTTTCAATTTTTCTCTGATTTCACACCTTTCATTGAAACTAATAGAAGTCGCCCACATTCATTTGTTTACAAGTATTCAATGTCAAGGATTTTTTAAGTAAACAAATACAATAACACAAGAGCACTCGTATCCGCTAAGACAAAAATAGCTAAAGAGGCGTATAACTAGTGCATTTCAATTTTTACACAAACGAAAAGAATGTTTCTCAATTTTCAGGATACAGTGGTCGAAAACAAAAAAAAACAATTTTGCGGAGATGCCCGAAACATTCCAAGTTATTTTACGTGTACAGCTGATCTTTGAAAATTTCTACATCGCTGAAAAAAGTCGTATTTTGACGGACTCCTAAACGTGCTACGGCGTCCTACTTTTGTTAAAATGTCCTCCAGAGACCCCCCGCTAAAAATCCATCAAGTATTAGTCAGATCGCCTGACAACTACTAAGAGTTTCGTTCGAATTAACCATATTTAAAAAAGATCCTGCATATTAAATTGATTCTGCTCTCAAATAATGGCATATTAATCGAAACTTTGAGATTTTTTATAAATTCTACTACAAAAACTGGAAGCTTATTTACTCTCTGCTCTAGGAATTTAAATTAAATTTTGACTTTAGATTAGGGTAGATTCGTTCAAATCATCGTTATCTTTCCGTATTGGGGTGACTTTAAGTGTGGATAAACAACCAACCCTGATAGAACTGTATATGATTGTCAGTTGAATTGGACGTTTCTTCTGCTAGTATGCTTAAATCTTTACAAAATAAATAGAATTAATTTTTATTCTAAACCTAGGGAGCTAAACTAAATAGATTAAATTTTTGCTGGTTTTTCAAAAGAGCTAGAAAAAAAACACAACGATGTTTCTATTAAAAATTTCTAATTCTAAATGTTTATGATGTAATTTCTAATGATTTTAATTCGAACGTGTTATTTACGACCGGAATTCAAACTGATTTCTAATAAATTATTACACGTTCATTGCAAAAGGAAATAATGGGAAAATAGCACGACAGGAGATCTCTCTTCCAACCCATTTCGCCCTGTTAGTGTTATAAATCTGTCTTGAAGGAAATCCACGTATTGTTTAATAAAGATTTGCGGATTTAGGCCGTTAGAACTGTCAACGTCTCAATTCTATCCAACCATTATCACCACATTTCCTATACAATAATAACTAAATCGTATATTAAAAATGTACGCCCTACACACATAAACCCACCTTCCTTTTTATAATCAAACTATTTCGCCATGTATTAATAGAGGATAATATGTATGTAATAGAAAGCAAGTGAGATAGAGATGGAGGAATTGTAACATGTATTGAATTGTCGAATATCAAAATAGGATCTATTGTTGGACGAGAAATGTCGATATTACCCTCGAAAGGGTAACGGTTTATAACAACAACGACAACAACAATTGCAGAAAGAAAAAGTAATGTTGGTAGGTTGATATTTTGTAGTATGGTGGAGAGAATTCTGTGCAACTGAATACAGACGGAAGAATAGAGCAAAAAAAATTATGTCGAACGTCGTTCCAATTTTATATTCATTTGGTACACCCCTTTTTGGTCTTTTTTCTACTTTGATTTATACGAAGATTCCGTTTATATACATATAAACGATCTTGTATTATTGTAACAAGTTGAAATTAACATAACAGTTGATCGATACATGTAACATTTGCGATTCAATTGCGAATTAGGCCCGGTTCGATATGGTTTCTGGGCAAGCACTGTTGTATAAGTTCTCTAAAAATTCTATTTTTATGTTTCTCGAGCAACTGCAAAAGGGCGTGCATCGATATACACTTACAAAACAGTTTGACTTCTTCCATTCAAAAATCAAATCAAATTTATTCATTTATTCAGCATATTATGGAAACTATAAAGTATCAATTACAAGTTAACCGAAAAAAAATCGAATGAAATTGTAGATTACGCAAAGAAATAAACGTTACAGAATGCGTTGTTAATCAAATCAAGACTGGATTAGTTTAGGTTGATGTTTATACAAACAATTAGGCGTAATGATACGGTTTGATGGTGATTACTTTCATACCATAACACAATTCCACTTTTCGTTCCCATTCATTGTAGCAAATTCGTATGAAATTAAAGTATTGTAGACAGGTGTTCCAACAATGGGAGGTGTTGATTTTTGAAAGAGGATACTGGAAATTTTCTTAAGATTACCTCGAAGAAGAAAAGAATCAATCGACTAGAATAGCTAAAGGAAATTAGATTTAATAATAAAGAAAAAAGAAACTATTTATATCAAACATTCTATTTATTTTAAGGCTATGTGAAAGGAAAACTACGCAAAAAATTTGCCCAATACGTGTAAAATCCTATTAGATCAAATACAATACAAGAACTATAAGTCTAGAGATGTATGAGGAGGAGACCGTTTATAGTATGTATCGAGAAGATTTTATCAGTACTGATATTTATTTTCGATTATAGATCAAAGACTCTCAGAGGTTTTATAGATTAAGTTACTATTATTATTTTTTTGTCAGATCTACTGATAAGCAATCTACAAATCGTCCCCTATTTCTATTTATTCAATTGACGTACGAAGGATTCATGAAAAAGAAAAACGGGAATAGCCACAATAATATTGTCTCATATTACTCGGTGATATATTTTTTACCGATTTTTTTTTGCGTAGATTAACTTCTCGATTTCAACAAGCCATAGCGTCTAGTTTTAAAGTTATAGTTCCGGGAGTGATTCTTCTAACTAACGACTATTCCATAAGGCCCATACTAATGTTGAGGAGCTCTTTTCATAATAACTGAACTGTATCGCCCTCGGAGCATAGCCCCGAATAGCTCGACTCTATATTCTGACGATGGCTAATATTTGTGCTTTAGCAATAATGGACACCTGGACAAAGTCGGTGTTGTGATTGACCGATTCTGTGAAGAAATCGGGCGAATAACTGGATTAAAGTTGAGAAAATCTCCAAAAATTAAAAAAAAATTGTCGGTGTACATGCAGATTTAATAAATCTTTAGATTTAACTGTTAGCGGTTTCCTAGCAACATTGAGTCGATTGTTCTGGTGTGCAGGTGTCCAATCAATAGCACCTGGAATACGGTTGTAAACATCATTTGGGGAATACCAGTGTTGCTTATAATGTCCAGACATTGAGTCGCCCTTCTGCAGCTAAGCCTAATCTTGTGTTTTTCGTCGATTGAAGACTAAACTTTGGGAATTCTTGAAACAACCCAACATCTGGACAATTGTGTGACTGGAGTCGATTTTTTTTCAGTTTATGGCGGCAATAATATTTTATATCGGTTGTAAAACATCTGTTTTATAGAATCCAGCTTCCATTCTTCGTTGTTTAGCCTCATTGTTTGTTCTTCTAAAATACAGGAATTATTAATAAATTCGTTTAATTAAGTTGAATTGTGAATGATTTGGTCCAGGTACAATTGGTAAGGTTACAGTCACATCATCATCATCATCATCATCGTCATTGTCATCAACGGAAGGTGCTATTCTATTATCCTCTATTATTCTTCTCTTTTTCTCTTTAGTTTCTGGATGCCACACAGACACAAGCTCTCATACAAACCGTGTATTGTCACAGAAACGAAAAGACCATATGACAATGTATTATATCAACCATTCAAAACTGTATTGAATCCTACTGCACAGTTTTATTCTATTCAATATATTTTAACAAAAGCGTTTTGCTAAAATATACACGCGTTACGAATGCCGAAAGGTTTTTGTCCCTTTTGTCCAACAGTGTCGGACCCATTCAACAATTTCTCTTATTCTATTTTTTCTCTTCTTTCTCTCGCGTCTTTTCATATTATTGTTATTGTTAAAAGGAGGAAGTAGAAAATAAAACACACACACATACACACTTGACTAAAGGTGCAAATGATTCACCACCACCGCCACTCAAAATTAATCAAATTGAAAATTGAGAATCAATTCTAAGATGTTTCTCTATACGTCTACAAACTTAAGGGTGGTTTTGACGTCGTATTGTCAATACTTTTTAATCTGGCTTCTAAATCAAATCAGTATCAACCCCTGAATGTCGTGTAATTCTAATCAATTTATTCCAACAACGTTATCTTGATTCTGATTACTATTTGATTATTGTTGTGATAACACATTAAAAATAAATTAGTTTACAAAACACAACTGGGTGTGTTATATGAACTTTAAATAAAATTGTGTTGGTTGATTTGTTTGATTGGCATCAAATTAGATGTTGTTTAATCATCAAAATGATTGTTTGATTAGAACGGCAAATACAAATTTGATGCGGTTCTATTTTTAGGGAAAATAAGAGGGTGAAAACTGTTTTTGCCGTCTTAAAGTGTACACATATAACGTCTGCAAATGACAATACACACACCACCACCGATACTTGCGTTTTCATAAATTTTTACATTTTTTTTTTAATACTTACGTATATTCAAACAGTTTAAGGACGAATATCGTACGTTAGTCATAACAACATGTTCTATTCTTATTGAGGGTGGATTTTTGAGGGAATAAATCGGATTTTTCAAGCCCACTTCCACTTGTATAATGCCCTTTTTCGGTATATATCTATAAATGGGTGTATGTATGTGTATACAATTTTCAAAGACCTTTCAAGTTGAGCCAGTATTCTTGTAAATAGTAAAGTCCTTGTTATTGATATTGTTACAATTTGTAATGCTTTGGGGGTTGAATTGATTGGAATAAAAAGGAGAAACGCAAAAGAAAAATACAGCCAATTTTTCAGCTCTAACTCTCCCTCTTTTTTATAATCATTTTTCCAAAAATAATCTGTATTGTCGTCGAAAAAATACACAATCATCACATTAATTGAAAATCGAATATATTTTAATTATCTATCAGAATCATGATGATAATATCAAGATTCGTGGAATGTTGTAAACAATAGATACCACCAACTGTTTATATGATTGCTACCGTATACTTTAACACCTCTCTTAGTTCTATTTATATCTATCCATCTCCCTTCTAGTATCTTTTATCTGGATACCGAACACATTAAAGAATTAATTGAATATCAATCGTGAAGGACTCTAATGCTATGTTGCTGCAATTAATCTCCAAAACTTGTGACAAAACCACCATTGAATAAAACCCTACTTGAACCAGTCGTGGTGACGATGATGATGATGATGATGGTGGTGGTCGACTCGCTTAATCAATTCACATTCACAATATTCACATCATATTAATCACATTAGTCCTAGGGGATGAATTTTCAAATAGGGTACAAATACCAATAGAAGAAAATCGTGAAAACAATTTCTTATTGTTGCTATACACCACATACAGTAAGGGTTAAAAATCTATTTCTATCTTTGTTTACCGTTTTGTTATTATTACTATTATTATAGTATGTGGAGTTTTTCTATATATGTGTGTGTGTGCCATGCCAGATTAAATTAAATCTGACCATTGTAATGTTAAAACGTGTTTGCGCTATTGTGGCTATTGTAGTCTAGGGCTATAACCCCTTTCGTCCTTTATCAGCTCTACATATGTGTATGTATTGTTTTCCCTACGTAAATGGTACGGTCCATTGAAAAGTATGAATAATTTTAAATGAATTATTAGTTGTTTCATGCATATCGACCCTTAATTGTGTGGGCAAATAGTGCTTGAATGGGGCACGACTTTTCCAGATTTTCTCTCTAAAATCACAAAAATTATCATTAAAGGTGTAATAATAAAAAATAGTCTCCCTCAATATATTTATTGTTGAATGGAATAGAAGCGGTGTGTTAGTACACGGCTGTCCAACAATTTAACAACACGAAAACCATTTCTCCATTAGTCTTGAATGGTGTGCCCAATTTGAAAAGCGGCAATATACAAAAGAGTTGAAATGTATGTGCATACATTATTCGAATAAAAATCTAAAAATATTGTAGTGGACCACAACCTGTCCTGTTTCTCTTTTATAATGTTAAAAAAAACGTCATCCGTATAATTTACTCCACTTATTATTTATTATATTTCTAAAACTTTTAAGAATAGTTTTCTACTACTAACAAAATGATTCTCCCATTTATAAGAATAATAATATTAATAATAACAATAAGCTTTTTCGATAATTAATCTCTCATTCAAGAGTAACGTAGTAGTCGCGCACAGAAATGGCCCATTCATATCATCCTGTATTCCCCCGAAAATTATTATCCTGCAATTAAACACGTAGGATCATAATTCTTCAGGTACAACAATAACAATGAACAATTAACTGTGCGGAGAGAAAAAAGGACTAGTCTTGATTTGATTCATGATTTACACGAAAAAAAAACAGACAACAATAGAGGAAAAAATGACAATGCTCACTGTCATGGCACATTAGTAATGATTGATCGGGGGCCGGTTTCGGCTAAAATTCGGACTCATCATTCAAGGGTGTATAGCTGAGAAAACCTACAGTGGAAGAGACCAGACTGCCTGGCCCCTTTTCTAGCTATGAATTTTTAGTTGTAATTTCTTTCCAAATACACGTGGTGGTAGGTTATAAACCAACCCTAGATCTTTATTGGTGTATTATATTCATTTTTATTACATTATTTATTTGTATATTGTGCTGTTCTCTTATTGTCTGTCGGAATTAGGGACGCATGTTTTCTCTCTGGATTTATTTTTAAGCGACTATAGATTTATATTAGAGTGGTAGAAGAAGTTGTTTTTTCTTCAATCTTTTGAAGAATTCTGCCGAATCATCCGACATTTCATTCATTAATTGGCTATTTCGCAAACCAAATCGAGGTTATTCAAATATGAAAACCAATTTATTTACACAATATTTCTTAAGCAATACCAATAGACATTAGATTGTTTTAAATTTTGCTACTTCTTTTTTTAAAAAATTTCAGGTGGTCCTGAATTCCCCAAATTCCGATTGTCGGTTTATTATGAATGGACGAACCATCGGGCCACACTAGACATTGTGGCGGCGTCTATCTCTCACACCTCCACAATCGAAAAAAAAAACACCTGAGAATGTCCCAGCACCCCCGGGGTGTCGTTTCGAAGATTCTCACCAACACACACACACATATAAGTATACAGGGTGATTCAAATTCGGGTCTAAGCATGGGGATCTCGGAAACGGTAAGAAAGGCGAAAGTGGTTAAATCAAGGCAAAGTTTCATAATCAGGAGGCCAATATGACGGGCCAAATAGAGCAGGGATAACTTAATTGGTTTTATAAATATACGAAATTTCGGAAACCCGATTTTATTTTTTTTTCTGTTTTATTTAAGAAGATACTTAGAAGAGAGTAGCACATTTCCACGGCAACTTATCAGTGTAAACAGATCTTTGATACAATGCACTGTTTTCCAGGGCCGTAACCAACATATTTTTAACTTCCCGCTAAAAAAATTTTCAAAATTCGGGAAGTTATTGATTTTACCCCGATTTTCAAAAATTGAGTTTTCAGCAGATCTCGACGTTTCGGGGTCCTAGGAAACTATTCTGACTATTTTTACGATGGTGTCTGTATGGCTGTATGTATGTGTGTGTGAGTATGTAAACATCTCATACCTTTTGAACGGCTTGATGGATTGGAACGCGGCTTGCGTCATTCGAAAGAGTTCCATCAAATTTAGATTTCGTGTGAATTTAGACCGATTCGGTCCGATAGATTTCGAGAAATTCCAAAAAAAAAACATTTGATGAAGTCATGTTTTTTCAAAATAACTTTTGAGCTACTGCACCGATTAATTCCATAATCTAATCGGCTCTGAATCTTAAAAAATGACGTCGAATGTCGTTTGAATGATCAAAATCGGTTGATTCGTTCACGAGATATCGTTGTCGAAAAATTTCGAAAAATGTTTTTTTTAACATAACTTAAAAAATTCCTTAACCAATCAAATTTGTACTCACAATAATTTTAGAGCTTTAAAAACTGCGTCAAATGCTGCAAAGCTCGTCAAAATCCATTGGTTCATTCACGAGATATCGTTGTCGAAAAATTTGGAAATTACGGTTTTTTCAACATAACCTCGAAATTCCTTAACCAATCAAATTTGTACTCCTTACAATAATTTTGGAGTTCTAAAAACTGCGTCAAACGCTGCAAAGCTCGTTAAAATCCATTGATTCGTTCGCGAGATATCGTTGTCGAAAGATTTCGAAAAAAATTTAATTTTTTTTTAAATTTTTTTTCGAAAAATTTTTTATTCTTTAATTGTTGCGATTTATTGAAAAAAAATTTACGGCGTGTACTTTTGGATTTTGCAAACTTAGCGGGAAGTTTCAGGTATGGCCTGTAGGGTCAACCCCATTCCAAATTTTTTTCTCAATATCTTCTCGATTAAGGCTAAAAAAAAATCGTATCTCGAAAATTTTGATTATTTCCATATAGCTATTAAGAAAACCAATCAAGTTATCCGTGATCTATTTGGCCCGTTATATTGGCCCCCTGATTATGCAACTTTGCTCTAATTTAACCATTTTCGTATTCCTTACCGTTTCCGAGATCCCCATGCATAGACCCGAATTTGAATCACCCTGTATAAGAACGGACGTTTCAGGTAATACAATTGAATAACCTTTAATTGTAAAATAACACAACCCTACAGTTAAAATGAACGAACAATAAAAAATTATATAAGGTCCATCCCCTTTTTCACGCACAATCTATAATGAAACGAATCGGATGTGGTGCAAATATTTCCCAAGCAACAGCCCTACAATGTTTCAATGGTTGATCGAACAAATCACACCACCCTAGGTTTTTTTTCATGTAGGTATATGTGTGTGTGTGTGTGTTTCAAATCAAGTGTGAGTATTTTTTTGTTCTTATTTTCGATTGAATTAATTGAATGATTTTGTGGATAATTTATGATTACATGTGTATGGTTATAAAAATAAGAACATCTTATAGTTGTATAAATGTATGTGACAGGAACTATAACCATTTAGAATCGTTATAAATGCCAACAGTTACGGGTTTATCTTCAACACAAAGACGGCCAACAAAAGAAAGCAAATTCGTGATTTGCCGCGTCAAACAGCGGGCCATAAATGTCCATACGTATTAAGGCTATTCAATAAAAGAGAAAAACGAAAAGAAGCTGGTGTATAAGTATACGAATAGGTAGAGAATAAGAAGAGTCGTCGAGTATTTTTGGGGGATGCACGCAAAAGGGCGGACATTATTATTCTTTTCTACAATTGTATATTTCACAATAATAGATTGTTGTTAAGATTGAATAGGGGAGGAATAAACTGCAACCAATTTGCATTGTCCAGTATCTAAAAGTGCAACCGGACTTGATTGATTGTCAAAAAATACGTTTTAATTTTGATAATTCTTCATTTTAGTTTTGTCTTAAGTAGCTCGATTTCATGGTAGGACTATCTCTCTAATAGTAAGTTGGCATTTATGACAGAACAATAGGGTTTCGGTTACTGAACCAACAATGGTTTATTAGTAAAGTACTGCTGCTGCCAGTCAGATAAGACCTGTTCAATTTACATTCCAAACCTGGACCACAATGACTTGATATGATAGAAAGTGAGCAAGTATTGTGGATATCCAAACGAAAACTAACTTACATATGTTACTTTAAGTTCGTTCGTTGTGGCCGTTTTACTATTGAATTTATATTTTAAATGTATCTTATAGCTTTACGATCGTAATTTTCGGATTATCATTCTTTTAAATGGCCTTAGACAGCCACAACAATAAATATTAACTGTAGAAGACGGGGCGCGCATACACACACACACATACTCACACCGTCTGAACAACTCGACTTGTATACAGAATTTATGACAGAAAATCGCCATAATAAAACTAGTAGAGAGAAAAAAAAACATGGAAAGACAACAAACAGAAAATTATAACAAAATTTAGTTCACCCTCACAATCTACGTAAGTACGTAGATTTACAAAAAAAAATAAACCCCCATATAATCTATCCCTTATTTTTCTTTACATAATAAAAGAATAGTAAAGAAAAAACCCAATGAATGTGTTTCAGGCTTACTAAAATAAATACCAAACAAAAGAGGCTACTTGCACATTGCTAACCTAACAAAAGTAGACAACAAAACGCCAACAATGAAATAAAACACGCTCAATAGACACTATTAATCCTACCGGCAAACATCCCAACACCATTTTTATATAACAACCGAAAATCATCCCTATTATATAGTAGAGAACATGGGCTAAAATTCTGGATAGTGTTCCTAGTTGGAAATTAAGCGTTATAATCACCCCCCTGTCTCTCCATCTCTTCTGATCATCCTTCTGGACCATGTGCATTTTTTTTGGCCGTAGTCTCTTAAAAGTTTAATTCATTTGGACACTAATATTAGTTGATCGTTTAAACGAAAATCGATCTTATTTCACCTTTAAATAGCGTTTTTGGTGTTTTGTATCAAGCAGATGATAATGCTTTGGATCTATGGTGTTTGCATGGCTATAGAATTAATGTGCCATCACTAATTTGGGGTGCTCGTCGATGAAACTTGCAATATATATGTTATACTATACATATAGATACAGCAGAATAGAAAAGATTAATTGTGTTTACTGAACGCGGTTGTTACGCGTTTTGTTACGACAATTTTTCAATCACCCTCTACACACACACAAATAACACAAGAATTTTTAATTTTCATTGAGGGTAAACTATCCGTACAGATATGTTATAATTTAATAAAATGTTACCCTGATTTTAATATTTGTTTCTTTATGATTCTACACGATGACCTTTAAACCGACCTAAATTTTTCATATTTTTCAAGCTTGAATAGACGTTTTATTACATTCATAATTAATTCAAAACGTGTACTGTCACTGTTAATATAGATATAATATGAGTGTTTAGAATGATAAATATAAAAAAAATTGTAATAATTAGTAATAAGTAAGAAAATATTATAGTAAAAACTTACAAATTATCTTTAAAGACAAACTTATCAATTGAAGAACACAAACTAAAACCTGTCCAATGATATCTTGAAGTCTGTATCTTTTGTAAACTTGAATTTTAATGGAGAGATTATTCTGAATTCGATAAGAAACGAATAATTCTAGTATATTTTAAATTTTAACCGATTTTTGTTATTAAAGAAGATTGACGAGTCCGGGATTAGAAAATTAGTTATCGCCCAAAAAATGCCTTTGGAAATTCAGAAATTGCCCAACTTTTTAAGGGGATTCCGGACCTATATGTCGATTTGGCGTACGAAAATAGTCAATTCTCAAACATCGATTACTCGCTTGTTTTTTAAGATATTGTCAAAACTTGACGTGCATTTCAAGGTGTATGCTCCAAAGCTTTCCATTTTGGAAAAATGTGATAGGTGAAAAAGGGGTTCAAATTTTCCGTGAAAATCACTTGACTTTTAAAACTGGATTTTAGGCGAGCTTCATGTCCTCGGGTTTCACATCACCTTTCTAAATACGAGAGCATAATTTTCTACGAGGGCGTATTTTTATGTTATCTACCTAGCCATGAAAAAAAACGCATAAGAGAAAAAAAAATTATTTTTCTACATAACTCCCTTCAACACTAATACACTTATTGCATCTTTTTTCCAGTTGCCCCATACCCTCAGAAAAAAATTGCTTCGGTAACCCCGCAAAATATTCTTCAACAGCTTCCTTGAGTTCTTCATCAGAAGCAAAACGCTTTCCCCTGAGATGCATTTT
>JAZBGW010000537.1:0-22892 GCA_037464815.1 Mylabris variabilis | reverse complement strand
TGCAAAAATTCTAAGAATTTCCAGTTTATGGATGTTTCCTAGAATAATAATTGTACAGTAACACAAAAATTATCTAGTTTTGAAAATTAAAGATTCTGACGAAAGATAAAAAGGACATTTTTGTTAAAATTAAAGTTAATTCACCGAATCTAGAGGAACGTTGACAAAGATGAAACATTTTTTAATAGACCTCAAATACTAAAGTTACTAAATTTCTTCAATTAAACACCAAAATCTGATACTAGTCATAATTAGAAGGCAATTAAGTCTAGTGTGTCGAGTTTCAAACAAGAAAATCAACAATATTGCGGCTTAGCTAAAAAAAAAATCAATTCGATTTTCAACATTTCCAGCCTTTCATAAAACACAAATAAGTGATCACGATTTAAAATAATTAGGTCTTCATTCGATTAGACTATCATAGTAACAATGACTCATAATCAAGTAGAAACAACACAAACGTAATTGTCCCCTTTGTCGAGACACGTTATGTTTCGACTACATAAAAAGCTGAAATATAATTCTTTTTCTTTTTATCGACCAACACACGTAAAATATTCCGGAATAAATTTGTATAAATTTCGCAAGGTAAATAACCGACGATTATTGTATTAATAAAAGAATCTCAATTGTAGAAATTATTTCACTTAAAACAATACGAAATTACAATAATGATTGTATCAATTTTTTTATTTGTTTATGGTAAAAAGTAATTGAAAATTATGGTTGATTTGGTCAGTAACAATAATAACACAACCAGAACAATAATAATTGACCGAATAGAATATAAAAGAACCAGAATCATAACCATCAAAATGAGCTTATTATGTTTGTTAATGTTGAGTTTAGTGGGACAACAGAAAGGAAAAGGCAAATAAAATTGTTATTTTTCAATTATATTAAATATGTTTTTAGAAATTCAGCAATACTAACCGATATTTCACAAAATTATCAAAATGTTAACATATAGAAATCGAAGTGTGAACAAATATGAAGATAATTCGTTCGATTTTCATTTTGATAAAAACTTTCACGTTTTCCTTTTCTAGATTTTAGGTTGAGAATTTGACGAAAGTTTTATTTTTCCGTTTGTAATTTATTATTTTAGTATTACCATCATCATCATCATCAATATTATTATTTTTTATTCCGTACATAATACGTTAAAGAAGTATGCAAAGTCTAAAATGAAACACTTTCTCTATTAGAGTTTTCCACAAAATATTTCCCACAAAGGAAATATGTTGAAATTTCCAGATTATTCACAAGATTTGCTCTGATATTAATAAATATAAAATATTCCATTTCATATGCAACAAGTACACTTTCCATTTATTAAAATAAAACGGTGAGTATGCCGTTAAAAATAGATCTAATTATAGAAAAGTACAGGAAATTATCAATTGACGAGACGTTATTCGTTTGAAAGTTGATTACTTTTTTAAAATTTCATTACCACTATATGATTTTCTAATAATTTGAAAATAATCACATAAAATAGTCAAGATACATTTTTTTTATATCGATGGAGGTATTTTTAAATTGGACAGAAGAATAAAGCAATTAATCTTAAATTAGTAAACTGTCATCTTTTATTATTAATTAAGGACAATTATTATCAATGCCGACAAATACATTCATTGATAACTGTATTAGTCAAAAGTGATAGAAGTATCTTGTTTGTTACCATAGAAACATTAACATATTCGATAAAATATTTTGCATAAGAATAATCGGGTATTTTTTATTTTAATTAAGCACTTTTAAATAAACACACCTATAACAGAGAATTTTTTGATGGTCTAGGGAAATACCCAAAGTTTAAATTAATTACCCACAAACTTTGATAACAACGAAAAAAGCAAATGAATTTTTATCTTAATAAGCAATTGTTAATACAATGATTATTATTTAAAAAATCAATTCTACGCTCTCTCTATAATATTGGAAATTGGCAGGAAACTATTAAAATTTTTCTATGTGGTTTGATAAACATTACAATTATTTGTTTTTCCAAACATTAGACACGATCTTTTGGAATGAACGAATTTTTATATTCATGCCTGTAATTTGTGCGTGCCTTATTTTTGGGTGACTGAAATGGACAGGAGATAAAAGATAAATACAAGGGATGTACAATCTAACTACGGAAATCCTGTATAATTTTTTTTAAATAGTAATAAGTACAGATTTTAATCGTGAAGGCTACATTATTTAGCGTATAGTGAAACTAATTTAATACGACCAACTAACACTGTTTTAATTACAAATAATGATGTAATAAGAGATTGAAAATCAACAATTTTATATAATTTCAATCCCTGAATCTATACAGTACAACGAATTAAGATAAGGCGTGTTTGATTGTAGTTTTCCATCAAAAAATATCAAGTTCGATTGCTTGCCAGAAAAGTCAAAATTGGGCGTTTAGAGGAGAACCATCGAAGATATTCTGATATACGTTATCAAAGTCTAACTGCTATAAAAATTTATCTTGAAATTCGCTAGAATTCATCATATTTTCATTCTCAAAACACATAAATATTCGATTAGATTTTCTACTTGTCGTTTTGTTTGAGAAACAGTAAAATGATCGGAAATACCGAGAAGTTACGGTGAAATTTCCAACAGCAGAACCACAAAGACGGCAAAAACAATTAAAAAGTTTACTTTCAATTGAACACTCCATTGAAGAGAACAACAAAAATAACTTTCCTCTTAATTACCGAAAAAACTAAAAAACGAAACCCGAAAATTTTAAAACGTACAATCAAGCTCATAAATAATGTATGGCAAATAATGACGGTGATGAGGACGAGAATTCGGTGACATTATCATAAACATGAACGAAAAACGTAAATTTTAGAAAACTATGTTGTTTTAACAATAATCGAGGATATTTCTATTGTAAATCGCATAATTATGTTAGGATTTTATAAGAAATTGTACAGCATCCCATATTGAATGGAATAGCAAAAAATGGAGCTATCAAGGCTATTTATCCGTACTATCGTCGCGGTTACAAGTAAACCTATTTTAAATTACAGCTTTTGTCATATTAAACTAACACGTAATAACATACGTGCTATGTGGTACCATAAAACAACTGGTACCAATATATTTTGTCACAAATCAAGTGGGTAATTTGAACTTTTTGTACTAATGGTACAAATATCGATACACTTGAACAAATCTCTTGATATACGACTCACACACAAAAAGAGTAAATATTAATATTAATTATTCCTTTTTTTTGTGTTGAATGCTTATATTGTCAAGGCCGAAACATAATTGTTTCTCATTTAGAAAAATTATATAATCAGAGGAATTTGCAAATTATTCAATCGTGAAAATAATTAAACATTCTAATCTTGATACTAAGACGCCCACTATTAATTCATATATCAATTTAAAAAAATCAATTTTAATAATAATTAATAATTAGGAGGAAAAAAATGAACAACCAACGAAAATTTCCATAAATTATTAAGATATTTGATTGGATTTGAATTCGGTTCGGCGAATTTCTCTCAAAATAATCAATGTTAAAAAACAAAACAGATGAAAATAGCGAACAAAAAACAATCAACTTCCTCTTCATTTACAAATTTTTTTCCTCCAATTTAATAAACAAACGTGACTTAATTTATAGAAAGTACTGATACAAAAGGTTCAACCATACAGGTTTCACCTTAACATTTTTTCCGATTAAATACATTCAACTTGTAATTTTCTTGTCTTGCAAAAATAGACCATTCACTCTTTCATAGAATTCTAAAATTCTTCTTCAATCATTTCAAACAAATCGTTCCGACTCTTTGTACGATAAAATAATTTCATTTATGATTCGAATTTTTTCATTGAATTAATTTAATAATTGAATCACTTACTTGTTGATTGGTTAAGATGATTATTTTAACTTTAAATTCACTTAACAACAACTAAATCAAACTGAATGAAGTTTATCTGTTGAAGAATTTATCTGCCATGGTCAACGTACAACAGACAACTACAAAAACACTCACCTTACACAAAAACAGGTTGATGATCAAAGCGACACCTATAAACAACCATGCATAAATAACAATTCAAATTAAAACAAATGACAGGCGACAGGTGACACCACCAATCAGATTCAATCCACGTAAATTTACACCAATTAAAACACGGGAAACAAATAAATGCACCGACATCTGTAGGCCACCTTTACAAGTATTATAAGCAACAAATACAACTATGCCAAATGTACAGTTTTTCCACAAATTTACCACAATGTTTTCCTTCTCTTATTAAAAATGATTTTAAATTTGACACATTCCACTGATTTTGTTGATGATTTTTTTGATGATAATTTTCACCGATGGCAATCAATTACCGTTTTTAAATTTATAAGAAATTAACTGTATTATTTTTGTTTACGGATTTTATACGACTAAATTTGGCAATGTTACTTGAACAGATGACGCTACCAATCAAAAAGAGTCACGACTAAGTCGAGAGCCAATGACAAAGCAGTAAACACATACTTGAAAAAAGTCCAAACTTGATATTTTTCTCTCTAGAACATTGTTTTAAGTTTTAAATCTCATTAAAATTCACTAAAATGGCGCTATTATCAAATTCAGATTTTGTAAAATTGTGTGAGTATCTAGCCCGCGAAAAAGATCTCAAAGTTACGTTTACTGAATCGGGTAAAGGCGCACTATGGGCCGGTGCAGGTGCTTTTTTCGGCGCCCTCTTTGGAGGCTCTGTAGGTTTAGCAATCGGTAATTCTATTTATAGTTAAAATTGTCAATTTTTTAATGTATTTAATTATAAAGGTGGATCAGCTGGTGCTTGTTATGGTGCTTATAGGAGTCAAGGTAAATTCAAATCATTAACTGAGGTGATTTTGTATGATTTAACTGAAAAACAGAAGACTGAACTAGGTAATCGTTTAATGAGAGTTTTAAGTAATATACAAGCACAAGATGTTGCAATGTTATTAACGATGTTAGCAACGAATTCATCTTTGGAACAATTAGTCCTAAAAGAAATTGGAAATTTTCTAATGAAAGAGTTGAATATGGCGCTAAGACTTTAACCTAATGATTTACGATATTATTTGTTTGTTTATGTAAATTATAATTAATAAATTTTTAAATACAATTTATTTTTGATCACCTTAAAAAATCTAGTAACTTTCACCGCCACCGGTTGGCAATATAATTGACAGTTGATGGTTGACAGATCTAGACACTTGTTTCCGTTTCCTCTGCCTTTTTCATGAGAAATCAAGATGGTGAGTTGATTTTATTCTACAGAAATTTTTCTTCAAATATCAATATATAATTTAAATAAATAGGAATTAACTAAATTATATTAATTTCGGTATCCCTTAATTTCTAATAATTCATCTAATTGAGAAATAGTTTCAATTAGAATCATAACCAACAAAACACGTGTTCAACACAATTGTTCATTTATTTTTCTTCTGCATAGCCGCCTAAGAAGGATTCTAAATCGTCGGCGAAACAGCCACAGAAGACCCAGAAGAAGAAGGAAGGATCCGGAGGTGGCAAAGCCAAAAAGAAGGTAATTTCCATTAATTTAATCCAATATTCGTTGATTATATTGTATTAAGTTTTCCCGTACAAAATTGTAGAAGTGGTCTAAAGGAAAAGTCCGTGATAAATTGAACAATCAAGTATTGTTCGATAAAGCAACTTACGATAAATTATACAAAGAGGTACCATCTTACAAATTGATAACACCTTCTGTTGTATCAGAAAGATTGAAAGTACGTGGATCGTTGGCACGACGGGCCTTAGTTGAACTCCAACAGAAAGGTAAAATAAAATACTCCCAAATATAATTATGAATAATTAATAAATGATGACAACTTCTTTAGTCTAGAAGAACCATGATAGTAAACTATTAAACTGATTTAATGAGTCTGATATAAGATTTTAACAATATTTATATAATTAATAATAATCTTTTATCGTTAAAATTGGTTTTTGCATTAAATTTCAGGTCTCATCAAACAAGTTGTTAAACACAGAGCCCAATTGATCTATACTAGAACGACGAAAGGTGATGACCAAACAGCATAATTTCTTTAAAATGTAACATTACGTTTAGTAATAAAAAATTAAAAAAGAACTTTCTTGTTTATCGAGAGATACAACCATAAAAAAAGTGTTTCTGTAGTTTGATTATTGGTTATAGTAAAACGGCGTGTTCTTGTTCAACTTGGCTTACAAGTATCTGACAGCGTAATCATATTTACAAGCGACTTGAGACAAGTTTCTGGACTTGTACATTTTTTCAAAATATTGAGAATATTTACTTAAGTATCAGATAAATGTGTATGTTTCTTTTCAATTATTTAGGCGATTAATTCTATTCGTAATAATGTAAATAATCGTAGATTGCAACATAACCTCAAATATGCAATAATTTATAATTATCCCTTGTTTCCGTTGAAATTCTGTAATGTCGGAGAAATTCAATTGGACAAAAGAGAAAGTAAAGCTATTAATCGAAAAATACAAAGCCTTGCCGGAATTGTGGGATTCTAGATGTAATTTATATGAGAATAGAGTTAGGAAACAGAATGCTTTAATGAAATTAGCCAATGAATTAGAGATTGATGAACGTGAAATTCAACGTAAAATCTACAATTTACGTACACAATTCTTTCAGGAGTATAAAAAGATCAAAAAGAGGCCACCTGGCGCTAAACAATGCGGTGTTAAATGGGAATTTTACGACTCTTTAAAGTTTATCTTGTCGTCGCATTTACGACGAAAACCGGCCGATATAGTAAGTATAGATTGAGCTCCTAGTAGAGGAGTAGTCTTTCTAAGAATTTTCAGGTTGTAACATAGATAAGTTGAAAGATTATTTTTGCCTCCAGGAACCTCGATGTTTTGATTAATATAATGAATAAGAAGCCAATAAAGAGTAGTAAAATGTGTTTTATTGCAGGCACGCGGCAATCATCGAACGGAAAACACCATCGTAAACCTCAAAATGGACACAAGTTCATCATCAGAAAGTCTCTGTTCCTCTCCTGAACCTTCAGTAATAGAACAACCGCAAATGAAAAGAAGACTAAAACAACGTTCCCAAAACACATCAATATTAAAAGAGGCAACTTCATCAGCTGATGAATATCAAATATTTGGTGATTACGTAGCGTCTGAATTACGAAATATAAAATCTCCGATAATACGAAGAAAATTAAAACGTGCTCTACAATTAGCTATTGTACATCATAGTGAAATGGATGATAATAACACTTATATATCCACAATACCATCATCATCATCGTCATCACTAATACAACATGAACATTCGTCATATTTTATTAAACAAGGACCACCGTCTACAGAACAAGCCGAACAAGATCTACCATCTACAAGTATTTCCTATTGCATTTAATTCATATTCTTATTTTTATAGGTATGCGTTTTGTTCTCAGGTGATGATCGAGAACATCGAAACATCCAAGAGTTATCTTTGAAGACATGTTTTGAGGCGAAATAATGAAATTAGAAACGCTACAAATACGAATTTTAGCAAAATGTAACTATTGAAAACATACAATAAAACTATTGTTAATAGATGATTTACAATAGGTGGACTTGATAGTGTATGGCAACCTTTATTATTTAGGGTATTTGATTGTGAACGACAGTAAGGTTATGACGGCGGCTCAAGTTTAGTATTTACAACACGTAACTATTCATAGATTGTGGTAAATTTCGAGATGGGCATTTGAAATAAACTGTTCTCGTTTTATTTTCCAGACAAAGCAGAAACAATCAATTTTGGTCTTTGAAATGATAGAAATAAATATAGTAGAATTACAGGTTTCAATACTTTAAGAAAATTTATAAATGTGGAAAAATAATTTAACAGCAACAGACTTGGCAACGCCGCAGTTTTTCCTGAAACTATGGTATGTAGTGTAAATATACCTATGGTATTATTATTGATTGTTCTTTGAGCACAAATCTTATAAATTGTTTAAATTGCTGAAATTTTTGTGTTCATGATAAAAAAAATTGAATTTAAGTTGGTTTATTTTTCCAAATACAACTTTTTATACATAGTAACATAACCTCAATTTGAGTTGACTGATTTGATAAGACTGCGAAAAATGACTGAGACTTTGACGAAAATTACGGATCAAGACGTACCATTTTATATTAATGCAAAATATGAAGAGAATGCGATAGAAATGATAATTCTTCAAAACACTAAAGCATGGAAATGTTTTGTAAGCTTTAAACATCTATTAGAAATTGTAATTTGATGAAAATATGTTGAAGGTATCCGAACAAGTTCTAAATGAATGGTGTAAGAAACACCAAAAGTCTTTCAGTGATTATTTCAATACGCTGAAAGAATACCTAAATAGTCCTTCTGGCGATGTTACTTTGTGCTTGAACAATAACGAATTTGTTGTATATCAAAGCCTTAATAAAGGACGAAAAAAGTTCTTTTCGACTAATTTAGAAGAGGTTGTTTGTATACAACTAGAAAAATTTTAAAAAAAGAAACTAAAATTGTTTTAATTTCAGATAGATTACGTTAATACCGTTGAAGAAACACTTGTTAGATTTCATGACGAAAATCTGATTTATAGAAACAAAATCGAAACATTGGAGGAGCAACAGAAGATACTTGATTCGAGTAATTCCAATATTCCACTGCTATTATAACCGTTGTTATCATAAATTTACTTTTCAGCCAACGCTGAATATCGGAAGAAGTTACAAGAATTTATCGAACGTAAAGAATACGATGATGAACAGCTATACAGTAATTTCGTTCAAGTATTGAATGAGAAGAAACGAAAAATCCAACATTTAACTGAATTATTAGAGGCGTTTCGTAATGATCGCCGCCCAACAGTAAATCCATCTGCTGTTGAAACGAAACGTCGAAAACGAAAGAAAGATGAAGAATCACCACCGATTGCAACTTCAACAAATCAACGGAAAGAAATTCTATCAGAATCTGATGAATCTAATTACGAGGATGAAGACGAAATGGAACAAGAACAGACGACTTCTAGTGATAATGACAGTGATAGAAATAATGATGCAATAGAAGAATTACAAGATACGAAAACTAATGATAATGATGACGACTTTGTACTACCGAAACGTGTTATAAATACGGAAATCAAGCCAGTTGAAATTAAAATATCAAATTCATCAACGGTTCAAAATATAGAAGCTGAAGTTAAAACAGTTGCAAATAAAAGGCAAAGGCTGAATCTTGATGATACACAAGAACTTTTAGATGCAATATAACCGTGTTTTGTCGGCTATTATTTTTCTTACTTACCATTAAATATAAGATTGTTATTAAATTTTGTGGTTTTCTTAAAAAATAAAATCCAGGTTGATGGGCAAGAAGGCATATTATCACACTTTCAAATCGTTTACTTGTTTACAATAATTCCTCATACAAATATTTCAACTACAAAAATGATGTAATCTACCAACAGTTCTTTTTTGCTGTTGTCTGTATTAATTGGATATTATTACCGTTGATTTTACAAAAGTTAATGTATTTTTTTCCTCAAAAATTCTACAAGGAGTTTTAAAACGATAACTTGAATTGGAAATCAAAATTATTATAATGTGCAGGAGACAGTTTATAAGTTATAATAGAGTGCACAAATTTTCTTCTTCCTCTCATATGATACGTTTTAAAAATAAAATGTTTTAGTAGTTGCCCAGAACCGTACAATGTTAATTTTGTTTGTTTTTTTGTATTTTTGAATATTTATAAAAAATACACGAGGTATAAATTGAGAAAAACCCAAAAATTTACTATCAATTCAGATTACATTCATTTGACATAAATGGCATCGTTCTCGGGGATAATCCAAAAATAGAAAGAAAAAAACTAATAAGATTCTTTTCTAAGTCATCCCCAACAACGGACATTACAAAATTATAAAGCCATAAATATCAAAAAATGAAACTTTAATTAATTAGGCTAAATGACTGTTGTTTTTTTTTGGTGTTTATTACATATTAAAAATTCTTTAACTAGAGTAATATGGAAAAAAATAACATAACCAAAAGAACAAAAAAAAAAGAAAATAACTTTACATATAAGATAATATTATTTTAATTATATATAGAATTTTAGCAGTATCTAACTGCGATGATAATTTTAAAAAAAATGTAATAATGTTTTATCATTATGGTGAAATGATCCGTATTATCCGCAAAAATTCTTGTTGTTTTTTTTTTGTAATATTTATATTTAATTGTGTTCTTTGTAATATTTTTCAGCAACAACCTGATTTAGTCGTTTCAATTGGACGTCCTTGATCAATTTTGACTTTATTCGCTTGATCACCAGCTGACGATGGTGGTCCAACGCGATTTTTAATTTCAGCCGCCATTGTCATAAATGCTTGTTCAACATTTATCGCATTTTTGGCCGATGTTTCAAGGAAAGGAATGCCTAACTGATCTGCATATTCCTAAAAAAAAAGACAAGAAAAAACAAATGTTGAAGTTAATTAATTGTTTGTCGTTATAATGTCATAATTCTCGTGGACAAATTCCTAACGTTACATAAATAATAATAATTTATGTTTATTTTATAGTTTTTAGCACAACGATTAGCGAACAATGTTATGTAAACGTTGCACAATAGATTATCTTTCAAATAAAAACATTTAAACAAAGAAATGATAAATTTTATGAATCATTTTCTCAGGTCAGTGTTTAATCCACTATCATTATTGCAATAAAAACCGATTATAACAATCATAAATTTATATGAAAATTGAGGCTTGAATGTTAAATGTATTTTTTTTAAATAAGAATGCGTAAAAATACAATAATTATTGTAGGAATTTGTTAGTAGTAAATTTATTCTTAATATAATAAATAATCATACTTACTTTTGCGGTATTATAATCAACAACTTTCTTTGTAGTAAGATCACTCTTATTACCTACTAGTAATTTGTTTACATTATCGCAAGCATAACGATCAATTTCTTCTAACCATTGTTTAACATTATTGAATGAATCTTGATCTGTACAATCATAAACTACAATAATACCATGGGCACCTCTATAATAACTTGATGTTATAGTTCTGAATCGTTCCTGGCCGGCCGTGTCCCACTAAAAAAAAAACAAAGAAACAATAAAATTAAATTACTTCGATTATATATTGTAAATATAAAAGTAATTTCAACTAATATACGATAATATTAATGATAGTAATAATAGAAAGAATTGTCATATTTTCACTATTTGAAAGTATATTTTTTCTCGATTACGCAATCATAGTATTCATTACATATAATATTAATAATATTTGAATGTTTATAATTTTAGTAGTCTATTTTCCATTTATAAGTTTCTAGAAAAATATAAAATTTATCGTATAGTCTACTAATTGTAAAAGCATCAAATAATGTTTACTAAAGGCATACCACATACACTTTTAATTAAAAACACATTACTGTATTTAGTCTATTATGGAAAATACATGTATTTATGTACTTAATATAATTACCCCCTTTAATTTAGGGGAATAACTGAATTTTTGAATGTATTGAATATGTACTATAATTAACAAACATTAATTTTCTGTTAAGATAGGAATAAATGCCTCTAGATTCAAATACAAAGCAATTTATCGACAAAGTTTCGGTACTATCTATCGAAATTTCAAAGGACATAGAATCATCATGTAGTTGAACTATAATATTTATTTGCATAAATATTGTACTAGGTTGTTTCCGGGAACGTTCGATTCATTATCATCACTACTAATGTACTTATTAATTTATTAATTGAATGATTTAAACAAATTTCTTCATTTATAGATGCATATATTTAATGGTGTAATTTTCATATTCTACATTGACTTTGTCTTTTGTTCTACTTGTGTAACTGTCTAAATTTTTACACCCGTTCCTTTGTAAATATCACTATAAAAACAGAGTTTGCTTGAGAAGCATTTTGCTTATTTTTATAAAAGAAACATATGTAGTTGTACGTAAACAAAGAAGTGGTCATTTCAACATCATACTAAACAAACACGCATAAATCAAACGCACTTTTCATCTGAAATATGTCGTCTTTATAAATCTAAATTTTTATACCGGGTGAGCCACCTAAAACGAAAAGTTCTTATGGCAACTCCCATTATTTGGCGAGCGATTCGCAAAATATTTTAAGGATTTGTAGGGTGATACCTGGAGATCATTTTATCCGAATTAGAATCTCGTAGTTCATTTGGAAGTTGGTCAAAAAACGCTCGTTTTGAATAAGGCTGCGATTTTCAAAAACGAGCTAAACACGTAAAACAACTAAGGATGACTCGAAGACCCTCCCAACATTGATTTTTTCCGTTTTTCTCCATTGTATTCTAGAAAAAATGCGAACCATTCTCACCTGTTGGAGAAAAATGAAAAAAATTAATGTTGGGAGGATCCTCCAGTCATTCTAAGTCGTTCTGCGTGTTTAGTTCGTTTTTGAAAATTGCAACATCGTCAGAAACTATCGTTTTTTGACCAACTTCCAAATGAGCTATGAGGTTCTAATTTGGCTAAAATGTTCTGTAGGGACCTTCCTATAAATCCTTGAAATATTTTTCGAATTGCTCGTCAAATAATGGGAGTTGCCATACGAACTTTTCGTCTTAGGTGACTCACCCGGTATAAAACCCACTAGAACATTAAGAATACGCGTCACAATAAGTGACAATTTTTACAGATCACAACATACAAATTACAATGAATTTAAAAATATTCTCGTGTAATTATTCGATTACTGTTATCAAAAAATTAAGTAGCATAGCATACTGAAATCTTTAGGAGTAATAGATTAAAGAAACAGACAATAAGATAATAAATTAAACAAAAAGTCGTCAATTTCACCATTTGGGTAGGTTTCGGACATAGCTAGTAAAGATAAGAAATAAACTGTATTTGTTTTAACATATACAATTTCATATTCAACATTTGTGATAGTATTTTCATTTTTATAAATATAAACAAATTCATTACAGGCGTTTTCTTAATTGTGCAAATATTTCCTGGCAAAAGGTCATTAATCAGTTTAAATTATAACGTAATTATTATGAAGAAAGATTATTGACATCTTTATCATGTTTATAAATTAAACCATCCAGTAGGAACTAACTGGGAAATTGTAGGGTGATCAAAAATTATTTTTAAGATAATTCAATTTTTTTAAATTCGAATTGATTCCCTCTTTGTATGAAACCTTTCCAGATGATAATATACTGATATCAGATATTTGCTGGTGAGAATTTTATAAATATGTAAAAATTTATCAACAATATTAAATAAATAAAAAAAAATTATCAGGAAACTGCAGTTATTAATTAGAAAAAGATTTAACGTGTAAACTTCATGGTCAGTTACAGTTATTTATAGATTTCTAACATTGTCAGAAGCTTGACAAAGTCAATGTAATTTTATAGATGAAAACAGACTAAAAACAGAGAAATTAAATTTAACTATAATAAACAGGGCAATTTTGGAAAAACCAGTTTCTACAAAAAGAGTTATTAATCTTGTATGAAACGTAAACAAATTATCTTGTAGAAAATTTAAAATTATCTAAAGATATTTTTAGTGTTCTGTTTTAAACAATAATAAAAATACAATTGATAAGAATGTAAATGTAACTTACAATTTGTAACTTGATTGTCTTTCCATCTAAATCAATCGTACGAATTTTCTGTAATGAATAAAATAAAACAAGATTTTAATAATTTCGTACATAAAGAACAGTAATAGAAAAATGTAACTTACAAAATCAACACCAATTGTACTGATATAGCTTTCCGTGTAAGTATCATCCTACAATTACATAAAAATAGATAAAAAAAATAATCGATCAATTAATTTTAATTAATTTGATAAAAAATACTTTTGTCGATAATTACATACCGCAAACCTTAATAATAAACACGATTTGCCAACGCCTGAATCACCAATTAGTAGTAACTTAAATAGATAATCACTGTGAACAAAAGAAAGGAATCATTAATGGATGATCATAGGGCAAACAAAAGATCAAATTCAAAACATCGATCAAAGGTTTGATAATCAGAAAATTCCAAAAGAAAAAAGAAAGACAGTTTTTGTATCACTTAACACGTCTGTGACTCAGACCGAATGACGTACAAAACACAATGGGTGGAAAAGTCTCAATTCCAAAACATTTTTTTTATTGATGTTTCCTAGTTTTGTTCGATTTTCTGGTTACAATTTGGAATGTAAATTGGCAATTTTCCGGTTAATTGCGCACCAGAATATCGAAAAATATCTACTTCCTATTGTACGATTCCACCACATAATCAAAAAGTCGAAGAAATCGATACTTACTATTCAGGATTCATTTTCGATTTATATCTTTGTGTAATTAATAAATACAATCAACTCGACTTAATTAAATTAATTATTAAATTAAATAAAACAAACACTTTACAATTTCTTCTTGTTTCTTTCGTTAATTTTACTGTAACTGTATACAAAATACGCAAATTTACAATAATGGCTACTTGTACGTAAAAGTAATCGCAATACAATTTTCTCTTTTTTTCCGATTAATATTTGACATAGACATATGGCGGCGCCAGCTGCACAAATAAGCGCCACATTTAAAAATACACCAATAATGTCACACATTTAAAGCAAAAGTTTTAAAAAAATCACCAATTTTTAGTAAATTTGTCGTTTTTGGTCGCTATTAAGCAGTTTTTGATGAATATCAAATTAATAGTTTTAATAATAAATAGGGATAATTGCAAAATTGATATAGCTAAATACAGGAATATAATTTCAATGTTGCCAAATTCAATCAACTTTAACAAATGTGTTAAATCTCCTGTTACAAACCCTGATTTTGCTATTTTGTCAATATAGACTTCTGATTTTATAAATTTTGGCGATGCGTAATAATAAAATGTATTCAAACTGTAATTATTTTATCTAGTAGTGCTTAGAATTTTTGTGGCAACCTTGCAAATCTGGCGCAGTTTGGCCAACTGTAGGCAATACTGTACTCATAAAATGTCAATTAACGGTGGGAATTTTAAAAAAATACAAGATCGATTGAGAAAGCAATTGACGGCTACTTTTTTCCTTATATTATTTATTTAAATATTTCATTCAACCTATTTGTTGTATTGTATGAAATTCGTTCGATTTCACGTTGTCGTATAGAAACAGCAGTCTCAATTAACCAATGTAACGATCTCAATTTTTCTCGATCGTCTTCATTTGTTGTTGTATTTTCGCAATTAACGTTTCTATTGAAGAAATTCATTCGATTTGATGGTATTATTTCAATTGTTGATGAGTTTCCAGCAAATGGATGAGGTAGTTGAGGTAAATGCGATAATTGTGGATGAGAAATATTACAGTATTGGACTTCATCAAAAGACCTACAAATGGTTAAAATTAAATATAGTCGTTTTATATTAGTTTGATAGCGTTGTAAAATTACCCAGAATTTCTACTGAAATAATCTGAATCTGATAGTGTTTGATTAAATTTTTGACCACCACACTTGTATCTTGTGTCTATATCGTTGTCGCAACGATAAACAAGACGCCCGCCACAACTGGTAATGTATGGGGTGTTCTTCGAAGTTCCCATAGAGGTGGTATTGCTCAATTTTCTACCACGTCTCGATATCGTATATTGTAACGGATCTTGCCCTTCTCGCCGTATCATTTCTGGTAATATCCGACGACGTGCATTTATAAACCAATTACACACTTGTAAAACGGTTAAATTCGCCTCTTCTGCTAATGAAATCTTCTCAGCATCACTCGGATAAGCATTGTAACGATGTTCGTATAACCAACGTTTCAAAATTTTTACTGAATGTTTAGGAAGATTACCGCGACGTTTCTTCGGCGGTTCTACCAGTGTATTCAAATTCGTCAAGTGCAATAATTGGTGGTCATCTTGTTCAAAATCGGGATCATTTGGATCGGAATTACTTGAATAAATGAACCATTCATGATCTGTGAGAAATTCGGACATTTTTGTTGAAATTTTGGAAACCAAGCGAGTCTCCCATAGCAATTTTTAATTAACAAAATCGCATTAAACAATTGAATATCAAAGTCTACTTTTTTTTTGTACGCTAGTTGATAACTTGATGGATTTGGAAAATGAATATTCCATTAGTAAGCTGAAAATACTTTATTCGTTTTAATGAAACTTCGAGTATACAAAAATAACGCAATTTTGTACTCTTGCTTAATTCGATTAATTAAACAAAATTAATCATTTTTATTAACAGTACGGGTTATAGTTGAAACACCGTCTATAAATTGTGTTTTAAATAGAACATTCGCATTATTAAACATACCATCTTTCAAAGAAACGATAATAAACTGAAATAAACACGAAATAAAAATACAAATACAAAAAGAAAGGAAACAACTCAGGTACCTGTGATTTTTTAAAATGTGTCCTCAACATAGACCCTATATTTTGTGTATGCGACAAATCCAAAGCTGCATCAACTTCATCTAAAATATATAACGGGGCAGGTTTAAACAATAACATAGCCAAGATCAACGATAATGCAGCTAATGAACGTTGACCACCACTTAATTCAGTCAGATTATCCTTCCAAATACCACCCAAAGATACTTTAATCTAAATAAATTCATTATTGTTAATAATTAAAATAATAGTAAGTAAAAACAGGAAGAAATGTACTTCAAGACCAGCAGAAATGGGACGATCTGGTAATGTAACCAATTTCGCACAGGCACCAGGCAATAGTGTACTAAAAATCGAACCGAAATCTTTAGAAATTTGATCGAAAGCAATCTTCAATGCCTCCTCTTTTGTGTGATCTAAATCGGCAATAGCTTGGACAATTTTCTGTTTGTCGGTTTCAACAATACGGTGTTTACGTTTCAATTCATTACACTACAATAATATCAAGGAAAATTATAAATATTATTTTATTAAATCATAAAGAATATTACTTCTGTCTCTTGTTGTTCAAGCATAGTTTGTGCTTTCTCATTAACCGTACGTTGTAATTTATGAACAGTATCTTGAGCACGGCGGATTTTTACTTCTAATTCACAACCTTCATCATTCGTTAGATTTGCAGCTTCCGTTAAATACGGTGAATTCTTATCAATCTTTTTCTTATAGTCATCATGTTTCGCTTTTAATTTTTTAATATCATCTTGGATTTTTTTAATATCGTAACCTTGTTTTTTAATTTGTAACTCATATTCAACAATTTCATTATTTATTTTCTCTTTTTCCTGTAAACGTCGTTGTATATCTTTATTTTTAGCTACTATTATGGCTTTCTCACTATCCACTTCTTCTTGTTTACTTTTTACAATTTCCTAAATTCAAACAAACATTATTAGAAATAAGTTTAAATAAAGATAGACGAAAATAATTTACTTGGATTCTCTTTAATTCACTAACGGTTTTCTCGTAATCATCTTTCAATTTTTCAATTAATTCATTGATTGTTGCAATCTGTGCTTGATTATCATCTAAACTTTTCCCAATTTCTTCAATTTCTAAATTAATTACTACCAGATTTTCTTCTTTTTCCTTCCATTGATTACGGCTTTTAATAGCTTTCTGTTTTAATCGATTCATATCTAATTCGGCTTGTTTTAATTGTGCATCACGACTACCTGTAGAATTCTTAATTTTTTGTTGTAATTCGTTAATTTTTTTTGTCGATTCCTCTATAGTTTTCAACGATTGTTGGATTTTACTCTTCAACTCCTCAATTTGATCATTTAAATGATTGATTTCTTCTTGTTGACGATAATGTGTTGTATTTTGTAAACGTTTAGTAATTAAATTCATTTCATGATTTTTCATCGTCAAACTATCTTTAATTGTTAAATATTTTTGTTGTACACTACTCATTGATTGTATTTCATTCTCAATAACTTCCAATTCTTTCTCTTTTGATTTTAATTGTTCCTAATAAATTAAAAAATAGTTATTTGTATCACAAGACCAGCAACTAAGCTTTTGCGAGTGCGAGCGCGTGTTGCAGGACGAGGCGTTAGCTGAGGCACTCACAAAAGCAGTTTTTGGTCGTTTGATACACAAGATTTTTTGAAAATTTTTCAAAAATAAAATAAGATTGTTATTTATTCATTTTATTCGAAAATTAACGTTAGGGATTTTTGTATGTTGGCAACATTGACAAGTTGAATTTAAGATCAAGATATCGGACATCGTGACAGATTATTATGATTAATTAATTTATTTTTTTCTCGTTTCAACTTTAAATTGTATTAAATAATTTTCTAAAATCGTTTACACTAATATTTAAAAGCTAAGGTAAGCTATTTTAATTACATTTATGTTCTAAGGAAAGTTTTAGATCGAAAATTTCTAAAATTTTGTTAATATTCAAAAACATTTGACAAATAGAATTGTCAAAATGGCAAAATCACCAACCCGAGAACATAAAAAGTCACTACAAAATTTTCCGGCTTAGTGATATAATGTAGTAATGTGATATAATAGTAATGAGCCATTTCCGGACGATTTTGAGGTATGGAAAGTTAGTAATTCCGGACGGAAGCTCCAAAAAAAAATAGTAATTCTAACAAGTTAAAAAAAAGTAAACTTACTTCATATTGGATAATATCATGGATTTGTTTGAGAATTGGATCACCTTTAGGTGGTGCACCACCACTTAAAGTACCAGCTGGATCAACAGTATCACCATCTAATGTGACACATTTACGTAATATTCTCGGATGGAATGCAACCTGTTTCGCTATATTTATATCTTTACATATAAAAACATTACCCAAAATATATTCCATTGCTTTCCGTAAACTACTATGATAATTTAAGTAAGCTAGTGCTGGCTTTACATTATCTGCACCAACCTAGGATTGATAAAAAAAGATATTTTTTCACTCACAATAATTTCAATTAATTACCAAATCCTGAGCATAACGAATCATATTATCGTTAATACGATGTGCATCAATTTTATTTAATGGAATAAATGTTGTTCGTTGTTGTAAATTACCATTTTGTAATAGTTTTTTACCTGTAATCTCTGTGTCGACAATAACATTAAATAACTGTAATTAATTTAATAGTTAATGTCAAGAAAAATGTTAAATTTTAATAAAATAATTACTTTCCCACCACCTGCTGTTTCTAAAGCAAGATTCGCAACTGGATCATTTACAGTAAATAAACGACAGGCTACACCTTTAACACGATTTCGATTGAAATTTGTTTCAGGATCACGATAACGGAAACTTGTGTATGGGCGACGTGCTTGAAAATTTTCAATAATACTGTTCAAATTACGTATTTCTTCTATAATTCTTTGTTTATTTGTATGCAACTCATTCATTCTCTCTTCAGAATATTTAATTTTTTTCAAAGATCTCTACAATTGAAATAAAATATTAAATAATCTATTTGATATTACTACAATTTTAAATTACCTCAATATTGGCAACTTCTTCTTCGATTTTCTTCAAATTAATTTCATCGTTTTTGTAATCACTTTCATTTGTACCGAATTGTTTTTGTTTCTGTTTCAATTGTTCTTGACAATGTTTCAATTCCATTTCAGATATTTGTTTTTCTGTAGTAGCACTTGTTAATTTCTCTTTTAAATTCATTAATTGTTCTTGTAATGTTGTAGCTTCACCATCATCATTTATCTCCATACCAAGACTTAAGGCTTCGAAACGTTTCTGTGCAGCTATATATGCTTCATTATCAATCTTATCATTCTCTTGGAATTTATTAAATTGTCTCTTCATCTTCTCTAATTCATTTTGTTTCAATTCTAATTCTTTATTATCATTTTTCATACTCTAAATATTTTTCAAAGTTTCAAGTTAATGTAAATATACACTAATCGATAAATTGTATAAATAAAAATGGTACAAACCTCCTCTAATTGTTGCTTCTTTTTTTCTTCTTTATTAAGATTATCTTTGGCTGATTTAACAGCAACATTAGCTTGAGCTTCTAATTTTTCATTTTCTTGTAGTTCATCTTCCAATTGCTGTAGCCGCTCATTATCAGTCTATTAAAAATAATAAATATTAATAATGATTTGTGGTTTTATTTGATAATACGAACGTTTTTAGATTTCTTATTCGTATTTTTTAATTCTTCATCAATATCATTGATTGCTTGTTTATTCTGTGTAATCTTTTCTTTAATTTGTAGAATTTTATTTTCATTGTCTTTTAACAATTTCTCATTATCCTCTAATATTCGTTGTGATTGAATAAATTGCCATGCACGATATAAATTTGACGTATGGTCTAATTCTCTGGATAATGATCTATATTCCATATATGCTGCGCGTTCTTTACGTAGTTTCTCTAATTTTGGAGCAATTTCTTCGTTGTAAATCTATAAAATAATATTAAATAGATTCACAATTTAAATATTATTGAAGGCATGTTACAGTATTCAGTTCTTGAACTTTAGCGTCTTTTTTATCGATCGTCTTTTGTACTACTTGCTTCTTTGTTTCATACATTTTTGTACCAGCAGCCTCTTCAATCATCGCTAGAATCTTAAAAGTGAGAATATTAAATATCTACGGTAATCAGGGCACAAAAGAAACGGATATCCCTTAATTAAAACATCATCAAAATTTACCTAATAATAACCCTTAAAATCTTTAAATTTCTAGTTTTTAAATAATTAGACACATTAAAAATTGATTTTGCAACCCCTTTCTTGTACAATACAGAGTAGATTAGCAAATAAAGGCCAAAAATAATTCACCTTTTTGATAAAATATAGCTGAAAAAATATTAGGTATGGAAGCTCAGTTTTTGTGTTATCTCCGATGAAAAAACTTATATTCATGTTGCAGTCAGTGAGGAAATAAAAACGTAAGTCGTAACTCGATACATGCCAAATTTACTAGATAAGCTACGTATTTCGTTCCAATGCTGATGTTTATATGGCAGAAATAAGTATTACTTCTTGGTAAATCAATATAACTTACATCAAGCGGCTTCATATTCAGCACTTTCGTAATTTTCCCTTGCATAATTAGGAAATGTGGATTATTAACATTCAATTGACACGAACAGAAGAAATCTTCAATTTTTTTCGCAACGACAGTACTACCATTTATAAAATATTTATTTTTACCACCAAGTATAATTTGTCGTGTTATTGTTATTTCCGATACATCTTGAAAGCCTGGTGGTGATTGATCAGCATCACTATTATCGAATGTTATTGAAACTGTTGCTTTATTAACACCAGCCTGACCGCTACGATAGATCAAATCTTGTAAACTATTAGCTCTAACCTAAAAAAGACAATTCTTGTTTTTACATTTCTTGCTAAAAGTAGGACTCTTGGGTTCCGAAGTTTGTATGAATCGTACAAGAATGAAATTTTGTGGATATAATAAGGGGGTCATTAGAAATTTAAAAATAAAGAATCAACACCCCAGGTTCGCCCAAGTGGGCCGATATCTCTCATGAGGGGAAGGACAAAAATATCACCTGTTCAAAGGCAAGTGTGATTTTTTTCAGGTTGTTATTGCCGCTAATTACATTAAAAATTAATAAACAATTTATGTGTAAATATCAACAAGCGATTTTTTAGTCGTTCTTTTGTATACTACCGTTGTCATTCGTCAAATGTACCCGATTTTCTGAGAATTGTTTCCGATTACTCGTGTAAATTCCGAAGACTCGTGTAAATTTTCATGAAAATCGGGCCAATAGAAGCCGCAAACCCAAGATCTCGACTGCCTCCGATGTCAATATATTAACGCTATAAAGAGCTGGCAATTTAATAAAAAAAATGTACAATTAATACACTTCAAATGACTTATATTGACAATCTCGTCGCTGAGAAATCAGTAACATCCACCCTTTGAGATGCCACCCTTAACAGCTATTCTGTCGCCGCCAATAGTGTAGAAAGTAGATGATTTTTTTAGGATTGCTTTATACTATGTCCATACAGCCATAAATAAATATTTTTTGAAGCTTGGCCGATGGGAAACCGGATAACCAAGTGCTGTATACAAGTAGTTGACTGCAGGAGAGCGACTAAAAAATCGCTTGATGACATTTACACATAAATTGTTCATTAATTTTTAATATAATTAGTGGCAATGAAAATTTGAAAAAATCACACTTACCTTTGAACAGGCTCTGTTTAAGATTTTGATATTGTTGTTCCCCCATTTTGGGCAAATCTAGGGGGTTGATTCTTAATTTTTAGATTTCTAATGACCCCTTATTCTGACAACAAAATTTTATTCTTGTACGATTCATACAAACTTCGGAACCCAAGAGTCCTACTATTGCCCATTCTTTTTACTCGAGTAACGAGTCAATTACCTGACTCAAATTCGAAATACCCAAAACGAAACATATTGAATCTAATATATTCGATTTTCCACTGCCATTTAAGCCGGTGATTGCGTTAAATTGTTTATCAAAACCTTCAATTTCAGTTCGTTGTCCATATGATTTAAAACCGTCCAAGACAATACTTTTTATATACATTCTGTAATGTGATTCATAGACAAGATGTGATTAATAATAATACTGAATAAAATAAGAAAAATAATTCTTTTTTATAAAAAGACCACACGAAGTTTTAATACAAAAAAAAAAAACGTTGATGCTCGAAATTTTTCTATCAACAACCAATCAGTGCGCTTGCGTACCATATTTAAAATCCCTTACACTGTTGTCAGATATATTCCTCTAAAAAATAAAAAACAAATTGCAAAATCAAAGTAGAATTTACAAATTATAAAAGACACAGTACGAGGTTTTAGTAGTGATGTTAATTTACGGTATTTTATTTTTTTGTACAAT
>JAZBGW010000536.1:5395-24010 GCA_037464815.1 Mylabris variabilis | reverse complement strand
ATAGTGAGCACCAGATTAGCTGCATGATTTAATTAATAACTCATTACCTGTGCGTCAGGTGACAAAATGGTACAGGACTTTTCGCCTTAGAATTTTATCCCCTATCTCCCCTTAAGAGGAAATGCGTGACTTATGGGACAGCCTGTATATATAATATTACCACCTACAGGTGTTTTTTAAAGTGGTCAATTCTTGTGAAAGTCTTATTAGTTAGCGGGAGATTTGGAAAATATTTCTACGTTCCATAGGAGAGTGCCTAGAGATTATTTTAGCAAAATTACAACCTCGTAGCTCATTTGGAAAAGACGCTCGTTTTGAATAAGGCTGCGATTTTCAAAAACGGCTAAGAATGACTCATAGACACTCCAAGAGTGATTTTTTTCGTTTTTTTCATTTTATTCAGCAACAGGTGGAAATCTTTCGTATTTTTCTAGAATGAAATGGAAAAAAATCACTGTTGGGAGGGTCTACGAATCATTCTTAGTCATTTTGCGTGCTTTGCCAGTTTTTGAAAATTGCGACATTGCCCATAACGATAGTTTTTTGACCCACTTCTAAATAAGCTACGAGGTTCTAATTTTGGTAAAATGGTCTCCAGGGCCGTCCCCACAAATCCTTGAAATATTTTTTGAATTGCCCGCCGGTTAGTACGAGTTTCATAAGAATGGACCACGTTTAGAAAAAACAGCCCTGTATATGGAAATTATAATTACCACTGATATCGCTTAGACTGGCATTTTTTTGTTGTAGAACAATATAGAATTCTCTAGAATTTGATGTTTTTACAACAACCCAATAATCGTTCATTGTTTTAACAATAGTTTCAGCCGAATGTCCCAATTGTTCTTTTCGACGATTAAGATCTGCCATAATTTTTAATGAATCCTTGGTGCACGCGATATTACCAGTTTGTTTATTATCTAAATGCACTGTACTCTTATATGCCAAATTCAATTTATTGAAATAGATAAACCTTGGCGCATTCTCTGGTAGATTCGACGGTGTCATCACCTGTTTTGTACAATATTCCGATATTTCTGATACGACAGCTGTTAATTTAGGACTGATAAATTCATCTAAATTCCTGAATAGATCGATATTTAATTCGCAATCAACTGCAAAAGAGTCGCAAAACTGTTTTTATCCGATATAAAAAAAGAAAAACTAAAATTACCTTTAAGGAATAAACATAAAGACGCACTTAATCCCCGATAAACAATCATATGATGAATTGTATATTTATTACTATTCGAATATAAATAAACTTTTGGTATTTTTCCAACGGTTTTCGCTGTTTTTAGATTTGTCGGTCCGATAATAAATCGACCATGATAGAAATTCGCAAATGGTGATGGAGAATTCCTTGGCATTGAACCGCCTTGTAATTCCGTTTCCATATTGGCTGGTAATAATGTGCCAATCAAGTACTGATAGACAACTTTCATATCATTTGGTTCCAGTCCACTCCTTCAATGTAATTTAATTAGTTTTTAAAACAACTCAATAATCACTCACCATATTAAATGATCGTTATACAAAAATGCTGTATATTCAATTTCAGGATAAGTGCATTCTAACGAATTAACAAAACATTGAACTTTTAGGAATGTTTGACTATCTAATGGTAAATATTGAATCCCTGAGAAGACATTTAATAAATCACTATATGTTAATTTCAAGCTGTTCAAATACTGGAAGAGAATATGTTTATTTCACAATTAAAATTGATATTTGTCGACATTTACAGCACGATAGAAATGCTCTAGTTTGGTCTTTAATGTTCCAATATCATGATTCTGGATTGTATGCTCAAATGTACCCCAAAATAATCGGTACATTTGATAAGCTTGTTGTAGTACAGCCCCGTAAACATTGTCTTGTACATCGTCCTCAAGATACTCGAGCTGGTTGGAGCCGTCTTTATTCTTCTTTACTGTCGGTATTTTCAAAGTCTACAATTACACGAATTGCTTAGAATATAAAATAAATAATGAATGACTGACATACAATAACCATCCAAAAATTCGTTTCTGGTTGATAATACAACTGCCTAGATTTCTGTGTGTGCAACGAATTGACCGGTGCATTCGGTTTAAACGTGCTTGTAAACTGTATAATACCCTCAACCAGGCCTACGTTTTTTATTTGTACATCCACATTATCCGTTATCGGATAATAATACAAGATTTTCTTCGACTCCTAAAACGGTACAAACAACTCCTTGAATTGATTTGGTGTTGTTAAAACAATTACCTCGCCTTCTTTTGGGCCAAATAACGAATTGAATACAAAGAAATTCTGCAATTCAATTTCACTCTTCGAATTTGCCATTTCAGGCAATTTTATCACAAAATTATCAAATTTTTATAGGTTAGTTTTATTTAGGTTAGCTTCCATCACTCTTTTGGTTATACAAATTCCAATTCATCTATCTCTATTTATGTCAAAATTGTCAAAAAATTGAGGTTAGATTCAAGTGCTTTTTTGAAATAAATGGAAAATGTTGCGACAATTAAATCGATTTATCTCACCATCGGTGAACTTTCTAAATTGCCGGACAACACAACATCTACCTTTGGTAACTATTTAAATCGACGTTTATTTTTGATTTTATTTGTTTAAATAATTTAAAGGTGAAAGCATCTTCATCGAATGAACCAGCACAAGTGGAACCCCCCAAGAAAAATCTCAGTAAAGCCATGAAAGCGTATCTGGAACGGGCTCGAGAACACGATGAATTCATGCGACAGCAAAACATTGAATTTCAATTAGGCAAACGACATCTGGCTAATATGATGGGTGAAAATCCCGATACATTTACACAGAAGGATATCGATGTATTCGTCATTATTTTATTATTTTAAATTGTTGTAATTGTTTGATTTTTTTTGCAAATAGGCAGCTATAGAGTATCTATTCCCTTCTGGTTTGTTTGTAAAAGCAGCCCGACCGTTTATGCGACCACCTGAAGAAGTCTTTCCGCAACGTAAAGCGGCTGAATTTGATGAAACCGGCCGACCGCATCATTATCTATTCTATACAGGACGTCCAAATTTCTATCAATTAATGCACGTAATACAACCATTATATTTATTATTATCATCGTTGTAATTTATTGTGTTAATTTCATGGTTGATTCAGGAAATTGTTGATCATATCAACGAAGCGTACAAATTTGAAGATGTAATGATACGTAAAGGACAGAAAGCAGATCCAAATTTAGCTATGTAGGTGTTTTTCTTTCGAATAATCAATTTGGTATTTTATTCAATTTTACAGAGAAATGTCAGGATTTCAATGGATTGATAAGAAGAGTCTTGAAAAGGTTTTGGTCGAACCTGTCGGCGATAAAGATTATGAAAGTTTCGTTTATACAATGGAACGTCTAATCAAACTACCCTATTCGTATAGATCGAAAGAGTTTATTTTTAAATACACAAAACCGTTGATGAGTGCCACGAAAACGTATGAAGCACCAGAACCGAAATATGATAGCGAGGGTCGAGCCTATATTACAACTTACGGTAAATAATAACAGATTAATTAGTTTAAAATAATTTAAAAATAAAATAATAGAATGTTTGAGGAAGAAGGCGCGTGGGCATGTGACAATCCGTTCACCAGGTACCGGCAAGATTACAATAAATGGTACAGATATAACATATTTCGAACACATCCAACAACGCGAACAGGTATTTCTAATCAATTTATAATCCTTTGGGGGGAAACTTTCAAAAAATACAACACAACACAAAAATCATACAAGTCTCACGTGTTAAAAACAACAATCGTCCCTTCTCCATTTCTCATCGTTTATGTATCTCTCAATGTTTAAACAAGAGTCTTTGAAACGATATAGTCTTTACGACATGGCAATTTAACAATTTGCGTTATTCGCATTAAACGTTCTTCTCGTTAAAAACTCTTTTGTGTTGATATCTGTATAGATCACCTACGCGGATAAATTATTGGGAAAAGAATAAAAGAGATTGATTTATACTTGGATTGTTGCTGTGATTAGTAAAAAAATTATAATAATGATTTAATTTAAACTATTCTATTGTGTTTTTCATTAGAAATAAATAACTAAATAGACAACGAGATGTGTATTGTTACAATAATGAATAAAGTGATTTTATGTGGAATTTTTTTGTGGGATGATAATTTACGGTAAGTAATGTTTTCTATAGATTCGTTTTTATTGAAACACTTTTAAATGTTTTGTATTTTAACAAATTTAATTATACAGCAATCGTCTCACTTATTAAGAATTATCTTGAGATTTTACCTTGAATATTAAACACGTTTCTCAACATTATTTCCTCAATTAATTGCCAAGCGGTGCAATTTCCAGACAGAATCCTTGATTATAAGTTTTGGACGGGGAAATACTAGCAAATTTAATTGACAAAACCAATTCAAAGTTCTCTCATAATTATTCTCGGTATTTTTTTCGGTTGCAAACAAATATGATTGACCTGTTAATTTCCCGTTAGTTGACCAGTTCCGTCATGTTTTTCGGTTTTACCATCCAATAGATGAATCATTTTAGACATGAATAGGAAAAAAGAAGCCAACATTGAATAGAATAGAAGAGTTGAAATAACATTGTTATTAACAACAGACTGACGTCGTTTATTATAAAATTTCTAACACGTATTCATTCAGTAAATCAGTGTTATTAGGGCATGTTAAAGTCTAGCGGTCAACAAGTACAAAATCTGATTATATTCTTTTTTTTATGTTAAATCATCCAGATAATTCGATTTGATTTGATTCTTTATTGTTGAAAATATGTGGTATTCTAGTTTAATACAAATAACAATGAAGGCCATCCATCCACTGTACTTTTGTGATAATTCTAACTCTATTTAACCGCAGAATCAGGGCCGGATTTCGTCCCTTTTGATGGTAAAAATATCTCAACTACAATAATATTATCGAATAGTAAATAAAATTGTCTACAAAGTGATACATTTTTTTGCAAAATAATTACTTTTAATAAGTGAAAATAACAGATTAAATATTGGAAAACTTTCCCGATTTTCCCAAAAAATCGGGAATATTGACGAATTTTCCTATAGATAAGCTTTCAAATAATGAATTCTATAATTCCTTATCTTTAAAATTATACAAACAATTTCGATGTTTTTATTAATTTTCCGGAAAACCAACAATTGTATCGCAAAACACCTTGAAAATTAGGAAAATGCGTTCAATTTTCTATCTACTGCCTAACAATACTAGCGAAATAAATAATATTAGCCAAGTTATGGCCTATTATGTGGGAAAATACCGGGTGAGTCACCTAAAACGAAAAGTTCTTATGGCAACTCCCATTATTTGGCGAGCGAATCGAAAAATATTTTAAGGAGGGTCCCTAGAGAACTTTAGTTCATTTGGAAGTTGGTCAAAAAACGCTCGTTTCTGGCGATTTTACGATTTTCAAAAACGAACCAAACACGCAGAACGACTTAGAATGACTCGAGGATCCTCACAACATTAATTTTTTTTCGTTTTTCTCCATTTTATTCTAGAACAGGTGGGAATGGTTCGCATTTTTGCTAAAATGCAATGGAGAAAAACAAAAACAAACAATGTTGGGAGGGCCTTCGAGTCATTCTTAGTCGTCCTACGCGCTTAGCTCGTTTTTGAAAATCGCAGCCTTGTTCAAAACGAGTGTTTTTTGCTTAACTTTCAAATTTTCTAATTCTGATAAAATGATCTCCAGGTACCAACCTTCAAATCCTTGAAATATTTTTCGAATCGCTTGCCAAATAATGGGAGTTGCCATAAGAACTTCTCGTTTTAGATGACTCACCCGGTATAAAAGGTGTTCCGCATAAGAACCGACATAGAGCAGGGGCATGCAGGGGAACTCAAAATATGATGACTTAACACAACTTACCTCTCTACTAAGTTGCACCCCTGAGAAGTTACAGGCCGCTAAAGTGGGGCTTCAAATTTCGAAAAAAATCAATAACTCAGTAATATCTCAAAGTAAATGGACCAATTTTGGTGCACGTTCTAAGTGTGCCAGAAACAATAATCGATAGTATGCAGAGATTAACTGAAGCACTTTAAGGGGTTGATTAGGGACGATGCACCCTTAAATTGTGACAGAACTTGTTAACCTGATTTCAGAATTTATCATGTTATGTTTTATGGGGAATTTAATTTTAAAACTTTTTTACTCCTGCTTTTTTTCAAGAAACTTTGCTTTCAACAAAAATTTGGTCCATCTACTGAGTTATTGATTTTTTTCGAAATTTGAAGCCCCACTTTAGAGGCCTATAACTTCTGCGTGGTGCAACTTATTGTTAGTATAGAAATAAGTCGCGTTAAATCATTATATTTTGAGTTCCCCTACATGCCCCTGCTCTATGTCGGTTCTTATGCGGAACACCCTGTATAAAAAACACACTTCAAGATTTCCCTGTGTAATTCAGAATTTCTTCAAAATTTTCCAAAACTGAGAATGGCCGCGAATGCACCAAGAAATTGTTGTTCTAACGCATATTTAGAAATTTCAATATCTCAGAAAGCAAGCGAGATATCGATTGTTAAATAATAGCTTTTTCGGACACCGAAATCAAAAAAGGTGCAATGCTCATACGAAATTTTGGAAAAAATGTTTTATTGGAACGTCGATAGGCCATAAGCGCCCGCTTACTTAACTTACTGTATAATCCGGCCCTGTGCAGAATGTTAATAAAAATAGTTGAGATTCCGTTATTAATTCTAAATATACACTTAAAGATGATAATCTGGATAGCACTAAGCATGATTAAATTATATTTTGTTTATTTTAAAAATAATAAATTAATTAAAATATTAACTATATCCTGCCTATAACAAGATTAGTTTTATTATCCATACAAATACAAGACATTTGCAAGTGTTTGTTGTATAATTATTAAAAATTTGTTGTATTGTATTCAAGGTAAATGGTGTCGGCATCAGATAATCGAAACATTAAACCCATCAAAATGGACAATTTAGGCTTTCAAGATTCAATAAATCCACCATCAACACGCAAGAAATTAGGTAGATCAGTTAGTGTGAATACAACAGAAATTGAAAGTTTTCCATTATATAATAATAGCAATAATATAAATAATAATAATAAAACACAACAAATGGTGCACAATACATGTCCAGCTGGTATAAATCGTTGGCGATCTAAACGCAACAATTCCGATATTGTAGTGGAAGAAGAATTCCCATCTGATGATTTTGAATATATGGAATGTGGCCCATCACCACCATCCGATCATACACCCCATATTTATGAGAGTTTTGAAGAATTCTCACGCAGTGAATTAACTGTACAAATATGTCATGATACGATTAAAATGAATCTATTAGAACATATGAAATTATCAAGTGGTAGACACCAATTATTGGATGATATTGAAAATAAGAAGATTCAACAGGATAATTTGAATGAAATGTTTAATAGTGCAACGAAATTTGAAATTAATATAGCATTCTTGTGGGCGGCATTTTTAAAACGCTGGGATCTATTGGATGGTTTATTGAATTTAGGTGCACAATTAAAATATTACGAACCAAGTCAAGGTTTGACTGCCTTACATTTAGCAGCGTTCAGTGGTTGTATACCTGGTACACAATATTTAATATCGAAAGGTTCTGATGTTAATGCAATTTATAAATGTTATACACCATTACATTGTGCCGCTTTTGGTGATAGTCCAGAAACTGCAATGATTTTATTAAATAATGGTGCAAAAGTACAGGCATTAACAAACAGTTTAAATAATTGCCATGAGAGTGTATTACATTGTGCGGTACGTGCCAACGCTATAGCTTGTGTACGTTTATTTACAGCAGAAGGTGCAGATGTTGGACAAGTTGAATATAGTGGAATGTCACCAATACATCTAGCTGCTGATCTAGGACATCCGCAATGTTTGAAAATTATGTTAGAAATTAAAAATATCAATATAAATGCAAAAACAAAAGAGAAAGATTCAACACCGTTACATTTAGCCGCCGAAGGTGGTTATGTTGAATGCGTTGAAATTCTATTAGAAAAGAATGCGAATGCTAATCTACGCAATCATCGTGGACAGACACCATTACATTTAGCTGCACGAGCCCAAGCCTATGATTGTGTTGAATTATTATTGCGTAAAGGTAATGCTGATCCAAATATTGGTGATTGTGATAAACGTACACCATTACATGCTGCTGTTGGTAAATCAGCTAGATCCTATGATATTATCGAATTGTTAGTAAATTGGGGATCGGATGTTAATGCAAAAGATCAATACGGTTATACACCGTTACATATAGCCGCATTAAATGAATTATCACAATGTGTTGAGATATTAATATATCATGGTGCTGATGTTACAGCAAAATCAAAATATGGTATGACAGCATTAGGTATAATAACCCGCAAAACACCAGCCTCCTTACAAATGGTGCAACATAAATTGGATTCAGCTATAACATTACATCATTCACCCGAATCATCGAATCGCGAAGTCGAATTACGTTTGGATTTTCGTAGTATTTTACAACATTGTCATCCGCGTGAAATCAGTTTTTTGAATACGTTCGTTGATGAAGGACAGAAAGAGATTCTATTACATCCACTATGTTCAGCATTTCTCTATCTTAAATGGGAAAAAATTCGTAAATATTACATTGCAAGGATACTATTCTGTTTTATATTTGTATTAAGCTTATCATTGTATGTATTGACAGCATTAGCACACAATTGTTATAATCATGGTAAAAATATGAACGATACACAACAACAAGTCATCATTGATGATATCGAATTATGCGAGAAGAAGTCAATGATGGGGCATATGTTGCGAAATAATCCATTTGTTATAGAGATGCAATGGTTTGTATTAGTTGGAATAACATGTTGTGAGATTTTACGTAAAGCTTACGGTATTGCCGGTTATCCAACAGTTAAACAATACTTATCACATCCGGAGAATATTATTGAATGGAGTGTTGTTATCAGTGTATTTGTTATATCGTTTATTTATACAGGCCGTACGTATACATGGCAGAATCATGTTGGTGCATTTGCTGTACTATTCGGCTGGACAAATTTAATGTTGATGATTGGACAATTACCAGTTTTCGGTTCTTATGTTGCCATGTATACACGTGTACAGGGCGAATTTGCTAAACTATTATTAGCTTATTCGTGTTTATTGATTGGTTTTAGTATTAGTTTTTGTGTTATATTTCCAGATTCATCAACATTCGCTAATCCATTCATTGCATTAATTACCGTATTAGTTATGATGACTGGTGAATTAAATTTAGATTTATTAGTTGATGATGATCCAGAGGATCCACCATTTCTATTAGAGATTAGTGCACAAGTTACCTATATTTTATTTCTATTATTCGTTACTGTTATTTTAATGAATTTATTAGTTGGTATTGCTGTACATGATATACAAGGTTTACAAAAAACAGCCGGTCTATCTAAACTGGTACGTCAAACTAAATTAATATCATATATGGAATTGGCATTATTCAATGGTTATTTACCAAGGTATTTATTAAATTTACTACATTGGACAGCTCTAGTATCACCGAAAGCTTATCGGGTTGTATTGAATGTTAAACCATTAAATCCGAGAGAGAAACGTTTACCTAGGGATATATTGAAAGCAGCACATGAAATTGCGAAAAAACGTAAACATTACGGACAAACCATTTCATCGTTTGGTACAAACGTTACAACCAGTGGTGGTAATAATAATAATAGCAGTAATAATACAACGTATTCAAGACGTTTTATCAATAATAATTTGATGCAAGATCAGAATAGTGAAATAGTTGAATGCAATAATTCGTTACCATTATTGCATAGTAAACTTGAAAAGAGTACAGAACAAATTGAATTGTTGAGTAGGGAAGTGAAAGAATTGAAAATTACATTGCAAAATAATCAAAAAACTATTGAACAGTTATTGAATAAGCTAATCCAGAAGCAAGATACGTCAGATTGTTGAGAGAAATACTGTGATTTTTAAATCTCATTAGAGTACCTAATTATCAAACAATGCTGTATATAATTATTAGAAATGTTTAGAATTGCGTCAATAATTGAAAAAAAAATGTGATATTAGCAAAATAGCGGTTGTGAAATTTTATTATTGTAGATTAAACTGAATAAACATGTATTATAAAATGTTTGTCGTTATTATGTTCATTATCATTATTCCGGATTCCGGAGACATTTGTCGATTCGGCGTGCGAAAACAATTAATTTTCAAACAGCGATTTCTCGCGAGTTCTTTAAGATAATGTCGAAAATAGATAAAATTTCCGATATTTTCATACCAATCAAGAACCAAATTAATTAATTTTAATACTTAAATCTGCCCAGAAAGTCACTTAATTTTCAAAATTCGATTTTCAGCAAGCTTCATGTCCTCGGCTTTCACATTACCTTTCTAAATCCAAGAGTATGACTTTCTATTTTCAAAATTATGCATGGCATCAATGTTGGATTTTTTTAAAAATTGTCTTCAGATATCAGGAAAATTCTTGAATGTTTAGAAAGCTCTTTCAATTTACTATCTAAATCAATTGATAAATATTAAAAATCGATAATATTGGCTAATTGTAAGTTTTATAGTTATGAAGGAAAATGTACGAAAAAAAACAGGATCCAAGAGTTTTATCTGTCATTCAGAATTTTATCACATTTTTCCAAAATAGAAAGCTTTAGAACGTACAACTTGAAATGCTCTATCCAACGCAAGCCAATTTTTGATAATATCTTAAAAAAAACAAGCTTGTAATCTATGTTTGAAAATTGACTGTTTTCGCACGCCGAATCGACAAACGTCTCCGACTTCCCCTTAATAATACGATCAGATCTAAATGCAGACCCGATTTTTATAGTTATTGTTCCCGTTAATATTCACCGATATGTTGAATAAAGTCGATATTGAGGCTGAAGTTGAGAATGGTGGACCGTCCGGACAAGCTGGTGCTATACGTTGGGGTATAGCTTGGGGTTTAAGAAGTTTCGTTGATCAGGATATGATTGAAAAGATGCGATTAGGTAATGCTATCGATTTACTACTAATTGAATTAATCAGTTTAGATAATTGTATGAAATTACAGCTGGATTACTGACCAGAGATTATCGTCGACGAGAGCGTAAGAAACCTGGACAGGAAGGTGCTAGAAAGAAATTTACGTGGAAGAAACGTTAGAATTGTTTTAAAATTATTTTAATAAATTATGATTAAGATAAATTAGTCTTGTTTTATTGGTAATTTTTGTCAAAATCATTAATATTTACACACGGAATATTTTAAGTTTGTCTAGCACCTGTGGATTGGACAATCACTATGCAAGGACTCCTTGTCAAGTCAATTTCGGTTAAATGCCACGAATTATGACCAAAGTTTTAAAACTACACACTACGTTTCGAGAAAGAAAACTTAGACTTATTGATAAAGTTGAAGATAAATTTCGGAAATAAGTTTACGCCTGTATCGTTTTTTAAACTTTCAATCATCCCTTGATCCATGGGTTGCAGTAAGCTAGTTACATTAGGAGGAAAGTAGATTATTTTTATGTCGTGTATCACAGATCAGATCTTGAGGATGTGTTGGTGCATTAACCAAGAGTAGGACTGCTTTAATAGGCAAGTTTATGCTCTTTAAATGCCTTTTTGTCTTTGATTTAAACCACTCCTTGAACAAGTCTGTGCTCATCCACGCCGATTTTGTGACTTGTAATAAGCTGGGAGAAACGACAGATTCAGATTCTTGAACGCACGGGGGGTTAGACAACTTTCCGATGACCAAAAGAGGTATTTTATTGGTTCCGGTAGCATTAGAACCAACAGCTATTGTAATGCGTTCTTTATTTTTCTTGAAACCAGGTGCTGACTTTTCGTGGCTACCTAAAAAAGTGGTTTCAGTTAACATCTTAAAACTTAACCCTGTTTCGCCCATATTATTTATAGACTTGCTCAGAAGTTAATTCTGTCGTTTGAAACATTTCTTCAAACTTAGTCTTAAAAGCACTGCACCAGATGCACACACACGTGCAAAATGAATTCCGTGTGGCTTCTTCCATTGGTTAAGCCAACCATCGCTGGCAGCAAATTCACCTGCGTTTTCAATTTTTTATGGATAGTCAAAGCCTTTTCTTTCAAAATTGGTCCACTCTTCGACGCTCCTGAAGAAACCATATCCACAACGCTTCATCCACGACTTCACAAACAGGCTTTTTTCTCGTACAACGGTTTGACAAATCTTTATCACATTCCATTGCCGAACAAAAGACCTCAATGGAGCTTCGCTCTTTTCCAGTTATTCACAGTGCTTTTCCCAACATCGATAAATTTCGCCACTGGCTCACCATTATCAATCCGATTTAAAGCTTTAAGGCGCATATCCTTTGAAATTAGTACTCGTTTACGCTTTACACTCATCGTACAGAAAAAAAAATGGCACTGTACAGTACGATATAAACTCGAAAACTACTGACCAAAACTAAGAACAATACGATAATAATAGCATCTGTTTTCCATCTTGAGTGTCAGCTGCACTCTCGGCAATTTTATTGTTTGATAAAGACGACAAAGAAATTACCGACTTACTGGGAATCAAGAAATAAAAACAAAATAGATGAAATTTATATTAATGCGAATTAAGAGGAATTATACTGTATTCTATTCAGTAAGTAATCTTTAAAAATAGCCATCCTAACTTAGCTACATCAATTGTGATATAAGGAAAAATGAAATTATGGGCAATCTGATGAAACGAAACTTTAAAGAAAGTCAATATTTTGCATAAATTCCAAATTTATCAGATAAAACGTGAAGACAAAAAATAAAAATTAATAAATTTCACCACATCTCTATTATCTTGCACAACTCCTCATCACATCTCCTCTAATGGTTGCAATCCTAAAATACTCATACCTTCATGTAAAACTTGTCTAGCTGTTTTAAATATCAGTAACCGTTGAGCTGCTACATCAGGATCTTGACCTTTAACTTGAAGTACTTTAAACGCTTTGTTAATATGGTTACTAAAACAACAAAACATTTTAAAAAAATGCAAACATATAATAAAATAGCAATTACCATAAATGAAAAAGATAATTAACTAGAATAAAAGCTTCCAATTGTTCATTTGCTTTAAATACAATTTCTTGAAATTTCGCCAATTCTCTTATAATTATCGTAATTTCATCTTCTTGTACCAATTGAGGATTACAAATTTTCGCTAATGGTACACCAGAATTACGTTCTAAACTACTTAGACGACAATGTGTATATTGTAATCGTACACCAGTATCGCCTTGTACTTGTAAGACTCGATCCCAACTGAAATCGTAATCTTTCTGTCGCCTTTGTTTCAAATCATTTATTATAACACACGATATACCAAGAATATCAGAGATATTATCGTTATTAATTGGTACTTTGGTTGCTGAAATCTTTCAATTAATTGATTTTCTTATTGTTAATTTCCTAATGAATAAAATAAACTTACTAGGTGATTCAATTTGTTTTTGTATCATTAGATCACGGCACTCATCTAAGATATCTTTAAGGAATATTGCATTGCCTTTTCTTGTACTCATACCACGTACTCGACCGAATTTTACATGTTGTATACGATCCGACCAAGGGTTATTCATACGATGGAGAAGATTTTTTAATGCATTAAAATGATCGGTTTGGCTATTATCAACAACATAGTACATTTTATCGAAATTGTGACGTTTAAAACGATCATATGCCGCCGCAATGTCCCTTATTAAATACAATGTTGAACCATCACTTTTCATTAATGTAACCTTCTGGAATTCATTGATTGTTGCTGTCAATTTACCATCAGACTCTTTATGTGCTATATTTTTTTGATTTAAAATCTCTAAAATATCTTTAATATTATTCGCGTTATACATTGATTCATAGTTGTATTCATCGAATTTTATATTTAACCTTTCATAAGTACGTTCTAATTCATTTTTACTATAATTTACGTAATTTTGCCAATAATTATCGTTTTCATCGTCAGCCAATAAACTTTTTTCTAATTTATTGAATTCACTCCGAGCTCTATCACGAATTGTTTCATCAGTTTCACTCAATTTGTTAGCATAAACATATGAATTGTACAATAATTTCAACGGATTCTCCTTAATATCCGCTTCAGTATATTTCAATTCATCAACACCGACTTTAATGAAACCGAATTGTGTACCCCAATCACCTAAATAATTCAATCGCACCACTTTATTAAATTGATATTCGTTTAAATTACTGATAAAATTGCCAATTATCGTTGAACGTAAATGTCCAAAATGAAACGGTTTGGCTATATTCGGTGAACTGAAATCAATAACAATCTTTTTCGGTTTCAAATTTAAATCCGATTTAACATTATTCTCAATGATATCTTTCATAAATATTGCACGGTCAATTTCAAAAGATACATTACGATCATTGAGGCGGCCCTTTTGTAATTGTTGTATAGATATATTTTTTATTATATCATCGGGTTGTATTTTTAAAATGTAATTGATATTCGTGATACCCCATTGTTTCTCTAGATACTTAATTGGAAGATTTAATTCTAAATTATTGTTCGGCTGTTGATTACCAATTGAAAGAACTGGCAGTAATTCAAGTGGTGTTAATTTTGTTGAGTGATTTAAACTGTCTATAACCTAAAACAAAATAAATCACAATTATTTTTTATAATTAAAAAATAATAATTCTTACTTTTCTTCCAACATACAATTTTAATTTTGTAGACATATTGATAATTTAATAACTGGAATATTTCTTTATAATTTTTAAAATTATAAATTTGAGGTTACATTGATAATGTCAAAGATTACACTAAATCAAATCTTGACGATGACAAAATCCCTAAATCTTTGTTTATAATTTAGTAATTATATCGAGCTTGGAGTGGTGGACTTGTTTTAGTGAGATTCAAAGGCCACGTGATTATGTCGCGCATCTTTTTAAAATTAGAATTCTACCATAGCTGCTGGACTTATATTTTCTCGGGAGATTTACTGAATTTTCAATTTGTGCTATTTTTAGAAATTAGAGCAAGGTTGTTCGAATTTATGACGTTTTTATAGTGCAAATTTTTACGGATAGTAAAATTCGGTAGGAAAACTAATGCTTAGTAACAAGGTTGTGGTTTAAAATCTAAACGTAATCTGGAAGTTTCTCGAAATTATGCGATTAAAATTGTTATTATCATTTGGAAGCCCCCATGTTAAATGACGTTTCTCTTAGTCAAGCGCTCGGAGATGGAGCACCACTATATTTTATGTTAAGCCTCTATTAAAGGCCCTACACACTATCCGATTTGGTCTGACGGTCGGATGAAAAACCGGGTGCAAAGTCGGTATCGGAGAGTGTAGAGGTTTGTCGAATGTTGAATTTGTTTACATAAAAATCACGTACATGTCGCTTCTCCAAACCGTCCGACTAGATCGGGTCTAGTGTCGGGTAGGATAGTATGGATGGCTGTCGGATCCAACATCAGTTTTTCAAGCTGGCAATAGCGCCGTTTCTCACTAAAAATCATGTAAAAATTTTTGTACTTGCGGTTGGTAAGTACGTTCTCACCAGATGTTGGCAACACAGGAAGTGCGGAAAGAACAAAAAATAAAGGTTATAACTGTCAATTTCGTTGTTACTGTAGCTTCGTTTGTTGCTTTTTCACCTGTTTTGCTTTTACAATTCAAGATGAGTACATCAGAAAAAGAAATTCTTTTGGATTTCACTCTAGAGAAAACTTCAACAGCACGTGTCACAAATCGGGTCTGATAGTGTAGAAGCAATCTCATTTTAGTCGGACGGATAGTGTGTAGAGCCTTTTAGCCCCTCATAAATAATTATAGTATACCGGGTACATTTTAATGGGACGTACGATGCATATTGTCGATCCGGCAACAGTGTTTTGGTTTGACGCAATTGTTGAACTAATCGTGACAGTTGGCTGTGTCGGTTGTTTTGTTAGTCCCGTCGAATGCTTGCGTACTTGTCAATCGTTCAGTTTTGAAAGAGGTAGTTGGACGTTCGTTCGTGATTCCATTCTTTTGCTCCTCTATCTCTCTCACTCTCTCTTTCTCCACACACATTCTCTTGTTGATTAGAGACAGGAAGTGCAAGTGTGCATCATTTCATATCAATAAATAATTTGTGATAACCTAATTATTTCATTAGTAATACAGTGTGTTGAGGAAAGTGTGCAATAATGACGGGTCGAATGGCAGGTCAGACTATTAACGATAGACTTTTAGCAGCTAAATACAGTTTAGCCGGCCAAGGTTTGGCCAAAGCTGTATGCAAAGCAACAACCGAAGAAATGATCGGACCGAAAAAGAAACATCTAGATTGTAAGTGAATTTATCTTATCTTTTTTTGTATAAAAATTTGTTAAATCTCCAAGATCTTTACTGATAACGGTAAGATAACAAACATTGCGTATACAAAGCACCTGTAGGAGTGGAAATCATTTACCTGCTCGATGGAATGTGGTTTTTTGTGTCTGGGTTATTTCTCTGTACAATCCAACATAAAAAAGCCACTGAACGGAAACCAGTAACAAATAAAGAAGACGTACAAAAAAATAATTATATTCAAAGATTATGGGAATTCGCCTTTTCCTCCTTGCTAAATAAACACTTTAAAAAATAAAATAAAATGGACACAAACACGAATCAATATGTAAACAGATCGATGTTAATGTTTTATATACAAATAAATTAAATGTAGCCAGCTAATAATATCAACAGATATTGTAAACACTGGTTCATACTAGTACTTGTTTTTTGCTTATCTCAATACTTGTAGCTAAATGTCCTTTTATTAGAGAATATCAGCTAAAAATTTTAACATTCGAATTTCATAAGAAAATTACAGTAATTGATTTAAAATTGGTTAACATAAAATCAATTTGGTAGACTTGTATGCGATAATGATACTGTAAGTTTTTTTCTTCTTCGAAACAAATTGGCATAAATTACAACATATGAAAAGGAAAATTAAAATTTTTATTAATTATAAATTCATATACTTTCATTCCTTTTACTTACTTTACCATTAAAAGTCGAAAGATTTTGTTTTTCAATAACATACAAACGTTTAAAAGGGAAGATTTTTTTTAATACACAGCCCCTATGTATTATCAACAACTTCCTTTCATCACTTTGAAATAAATTACGTAAATTTCTCATAATTTTCTAATAATAATTGAACTTTCTCTTTAATACATTTCTCCTATTATTGTTGTTGTTATTGAAATAGTAATTATCTAATTAGATATATGTACCTAGATACGATTTGAATTTGAAATAAAAATGAGACGTAGTTTGTTATTTTAATATTTTGCAGATTTTGAACCCAACTAATGTTTATTTAATGAAATGTACATTTCCTCTTCTTTACCATGAAATTTATATTAAAATTTTCATATTTCTATCACTATTTTTAGAATAATTCTAAATTTGAATTGGTGTGTGTGTAAACATTTCTCTCACCTTCCTTTCGTAATGATATTTTCGTGAATCGCTGTCGTTTTCGAGGTGATTTCCTGTAATTTTATACAAGTTTATATTGTGTGTTATTTTTAAACAAAATATTTTGAAATTCCACATTATTTTTAATTTAATCGAATGGAAAACGGGATTTTTTTTAATATTGATAATTTTTATCTAAAGCTGTATTTTATTTGAATAGAATTGTTTTTTGAACCTGCTCTAAAAAGACCTTAATATTTTCGATCAAAGTTCTGTTTGGTTGTCAAAGAAAATTCAAATCAAACGGTGTAAAAACCTGTTGTTTCCATGTTTATTCGTTTATATTTAAATTCCCAAGAAGCCATACTTACTAGCTTATTGTTGGCGATGAAAATATAACAGAATTTCTTATTATATATTTCTTTGGGATTTATATTTATAAATTTGATGATAAGCGGAATTTTTTCGGTTTTTTAAACAACAAAGATAAAAATTCGTAAATATTCGATTCTTCCAGAAATCCAGGTTTACACATAATAAGGATTGATTTTTCATCAAAATCTACCTAGAGTTCAATCTATAGAAACTAATTGTGAGTTATTATTTCTGAAAAAAGCAGAATTTGAGAAATATGAATGTGTTTTTTTTGTTAATTATTTGATTTCGAGGGCTGTTCAAAAGCACATTCACTGACACCGGACGGCGAACGTGTTTTAATAAAATCGACACTGAAAGTCAAAAATGTTGCTTAAAAACCACCAAAAAGTTGATCAGTTCGAGTTGAAATTTCTTCAGACCTCAATTCAGTTCACAAATCGTCCGAATTTTCTTTTCTTGCGGAGTTATTAGTAGGACTTGATTAAAATCTAGACAAAAATGTTGCTCAAAAAACGACTAAAAATGTTTTAATAATCTCATATGAAAGGTTCCATGATAACCGCGCCTCTCTGCGAACACCGGCTTTGTCCCTATTATTATCACTACAATGACAAATTGTTTTAAATGTTTATTTTCAATTTTAATTTTTCTCTTATGATTCATGATCCCCAAATGGATCAATTATGATTAATATTTAAAGCT